>VZZY01018268.1:36613-62469 GCA_013400335.1 Eurystomus gularis
CCTAGGTAGATGTCCCTACTTGTGTAGGGAGGTTGGACTAGATGACCTCTGGAGGTCCCTTCCAGCCTAAAACATTCTATGACTCTATTCTATGATTCTATGATTCTATTCTAACTCCCACACAATGTTCTGGTTTCTTTGAATCTGCGCTTTGCGCTAAAAATTAGATTGTGAACAAAACTGCATACCAGCTAGTGTCTGGGCAGCATCAAACATCAACTACAAAATATAATCTGGGTAGCACAAAAATCTACTATAAGCAACTCCTGAGGATCTTACCCAAAATTTTCTCCTCTTTAACATCATTAGCCACATGGGCTGTATTGATGTGATTGCTCAGACAAGGGTGGTATCAAGTTAACTTTGCCACATGTCTATTTATTATCTCAAGCACAAGAACAAGCTGAGCCTACATCAGCAGCCGTTACATGGCGTGCACAAAAGACCAAGCAGGACTTAGTCTTTATTTATTAGGTACAGATGACAAAATTTTTATTAATATTTTTTATTAGAATTTTCACCATACCTGGCGTTTTTTCAAATAGTCAAGTGCAATTTGGACGTTCTGAAGTCTGTGAAAACGCATCCGACCTTTTTCTCTCGGCTAAAATTGGAAAACAATCATTGTGAGCTTTTCATGTCAGACAAAAGAACAAACAGTCTGCTTTAAAAGATACCATTAAAACACTTGAAGCATTGCAGTTCTAATGAAGTCAACACCTTTAGTGGAAAAGTGTGCTTTAATAATTACATTTTTTTAAGCTGTAGTTGAAATTTTTTATCACAGTGAGTGGCAAGAGAGATCAGTGGTCCCAACCTGCAAGTTTGAACCATGCAGGCTGACAGCTGTTTCCCCGAAAAGCTATTAAGGCCAAGAGGGCTAAAAAAGGCCCTGCATTAATCTACCTACAGAAACTAAAGTGAAATATGTTATTATGAAAGATTTACAGTATATTAAGCAAAGCAAAATATAAGCAATGTCATGGACCTTTATGTTGATGGTTGGACTTGGTCTTAGAGGTCTTTTCCAACCTTAATGATTCCATGTTGCTCTGGTAAACTCCATGATGGAAAAGCTTACCTCCGTATGCAACTTTATGATTTCATGTTATTTGAGTATGACCGTATAATCATTATGATATCAATACATATTTATTTAAAGCATCTAATAAAGACAATACCTTCCTCTAAACAGAATAATCCAACATATACAGCCCTAGAGTGTAAGTTTAAACTCTTGACTTGGGAAGAACATTCTAAAGCACGAAAACAGGTATCTAACAAGTCACTCTTCCTAAAGCAAAGCCCAAACTAGCAAGAAGAAATTGTAAAATAAGCACAAGTGGTGTGTTAATGGAAACATGGCAAAACTGCATGCAGTTAGTGTAAAATCACCAAGAAGAAGAAGAATCACACAGAAAAATCATACTTTACTTAGCTGTCAGAGATCAGCAATGGGAAAGCGGCTAAATTTATATCATCATCATCATATCCAAATCCTTCTATTCTTCTTCCTTATTTCAGATTTTTCACAAACTTTCACAGCAATAAACTGAAGCAGATTAAAACGGCTGGGGATCAGCCATGAATATGAGTATGTCCTCAGACAGTCACTGCGAAACACACCGACACAAGCCCAAGCCTCCCTCAACTGCCTTTTTTTCCCCCCTGTGGAGTATCAGATGCTTGCCAAAAGGAAACATGCACAAATGGAGTCGAATAAGAAGCATAAACTAAAACACAAAGAATTTTAATTTCCATTTAGAACCTTTGATTTAGCCCCTTGTTTTTCACACCAATAGCCCAGGATCAAGCCCTGCAGCCCCTGCTACCAAGTAGCTTCCCCAGATGGAACAAAGAGCTGCAGGCCTGGAACTGGGGCTTCCCCAACAAAGAGAGTGTAATCAATCCTGAACTGTATAGTTAGGTAAAGCATCTCAGAGGGGAAATATTTTTTTTGAAATGCAGGCTAAAATGCAGCATTTGAGGTATGTTATGCCCCAGAAAAAAAGCACACAAATTCCACTGAAATCACAACTGCAGCGCAACACACGGGGAGTCAAGAGGGCACGCGAGGCCGGTGACAGCGACTTGCTTTAGCAAACACTACCAATGTCAGGTCTACAAAGGCATGGAACAGCTCACTCGGACTAACAAGCACTCAGCATTTTACCCTTTGTGAGTAGATATTTCTCTTCTGGATGGTTAAAATACAGTGAAACAATAATGCAGCATCTGTTGCAAGGAAGATAAACCCTGCAAACAATCCACATACTTAGCAGCCGCTACACAGAGCTGCCACTGAACTTCTGCTTTGACTATCTGCTTTGATAAAAGTAAATACTAAATTTGATAAATTCTAACAAATGGATCTGCATATCTGAATTATCTCATTTCAAAATATTATCCCGTATCATGTCAAATACACCATGGGTGCAGTAGACTGGTGCTTCTAATTACGACAAATCAATTTTTTGACATTGACTTCACTAAGAAGAGCCTTCAAGCCTTTGTCTAAATTACTTGCATATGGGCAAGACTGTTTGCAAGTAAAAAAACCACCCTCGGTCTAATGGAATTATGGTATTTCCCTATTTATTATTTTAAAATATTATAACATCTTGATAATGTTGTCCAGTACACATTTGTGCCATGGTTTTGTACAGCTTAACGAAAAAACAACTAGAAATCTTCAACACGTGCGCTTTAGCTGTCGCAAAAAGGCTGAAAAAAAGTTTGTCCTTACCATACCTCCATCATAAACATACGTATCCTGGTTTACCAACATGAACTCTTTTGTCCTTTCTACAGCACACTACTGCAGCACACCAAACTAAGAGTTCGCATTAGCAGACACCACACTTCAAACACTACATTAGTACAGTTATGGGGGTCGCCACCTACCCCCTTATCCTCATCCTCCACATCCTCATGCTGTTCATTTGCGCATGCTTCTGTTGAACTCACCAACCGTAAGGTCTTCAAAAAATCTCGCTCTCTTGGCTAATGAATATAACAGACAGGAGACAGGACAGCAAAAACACAAGACAGACCACAAATGAAAAGAAGAGCATGAAAAGAAGAACATAATGAAGAGAACAAATACCAAGCAAGGGAAGTAATGCTCACAAAGAAAGGAAATGACACCTGAGGAGCGTGTTAGACAGTTTCAGGGACATTTTATCCTTGTTTTTTGTAAGTTACTCCCTTTAACGCGAAGGGATATTAAGCATCCAATACTTGTTAAAAGAAAAATTGTAAAGAAGAGGGAAGAACAGAAAAAACAGCGCATTACCCTGTTAAGAAAGGATGTCGCACTGAGCACAAGAAATTAAAAGAACAGATTGCATTCCTCCGCAGAATTCACAGTAGAATATTTCATCAACAGAAATACAACTTGTCTCTTTGGTATCAAGTCACAGATTATGGAAAATATCAAAGAAACCACCAGCAGTCAATATGCAAAGAGCTGACAAACAGAGAGGTATATAACAATCTGGAACCACTGCATTCTGCTCTAAAGGCTTACCAAGGTGTCTCCAGAAAGGACTTCTAAAAGTGAGATCAAGTGATGTCCATCTCTTAGGTCTTCATACAGGTTGTTCACATGCTTTTGAACCTGCACAGAACAATGCAAAAGTTTAATATGAGATATCCACTTATACCTGAGAATTCACACTCATATTAACACATATCTTTTAACATATGGATAAACCTCAGACATACCTCAGCAGGGCTTTGCAAAATTATTCACTTTCACTACAAATTTACAAACCCAAATTAATTGTAACAGGCAAAATTCACATCTGTGTCTACACTCATACAGTTCCACTACATCTTGTTTCATTTTACCAAAAAGGAGAAAAAAAATAATACGAAGTTATAGGTAATGAATACATGTAACAATGAAAAAAAATCAGTATCTGACAATTTGAACGACACCAGGTACCCACCCATTTTGACCTCAGTAGCGACCAAAACAGACACCACTAGCTAGATCTAATGAGTTATAAAAAAACCCACACATGATGTATCCTCGGCATGCATGTTCACTAGAGTCAGGCCAAAAGCTAACACACTTTCTGGCCTTAAACTTATTACTAACCAAAGCACACCATCCACCAATTAACAACATGTTTTGTCCCCTCAGATGTCCCAGCACGTAGTGAGTTTTTCCAATGTCTCACACCACATCAAAGAAATACCACATTAGGTTGATCTAGTGAAGCCAAGGACACGCACAGCCCTTCCCACCAGCTGTGCTGGTGGCAGAGGTTAATGCTCCCTGCAGCTCAGCATCACTCTACCACCAGCAGTGATCAAGCCAACTGATCTCCTCGGTGGTGCCCCCTAACGATGGTCAGCCTTTGCCAGCTGACCTCATTCAACTACATCATGTTGAGAACCAGCAGACCCTGCGAGGCCAGCCATGAGCAAGGGAGCAGATGTAACGTGCAGAGAGACAGCCAAAAGCCCTGACTTTTCTGACAGGCATGACAAAGCTGGAGATGTCTGTCCACTGGCCAACTTCTCGTCTCTTAGCATTAGCTTAAATAGAACTTTACCTGAGATTTCTTTAACAACTTCAACCAGCTGCTCTTGAAACATGAAACAAAGGACCTCATTTCTCAGAAGCAGAGAATTTTGATGTTGCCAACCAGGACAGAAGTTGAGGGCTTTCCAGCTACAATTTTAATGTCGTTTCCCCGACATCAGAAATTTCTTCTGAAGTTATAATCTCTGTTAGAGATGAACTGTACTTCCACTATGAGATCTGTGGGACACTCCTCTGTCTGCCAACATTTCTGCGCATTATTACAAGGGCAGCAGGAACTGATCCAGATCTTTGACTTTATACAACAGCTTTGTTTACTGGACTTTCAGGGGAATTTCTAGATTCATCCTGATAAATAAATAACTGTCTCCACACTGGTGATAAGCTTCAAAAACGCTTTCTTCTAGTTCAGGTTTTCTTACTTCCACTTTTAAACATGAAATTACCCTGCAATCTATTTTCACAAAGACCATCATCTTAATTGAGAGTAGTATCAGAGCATAGTTACACTCGTGCTGAAGACCAGCCAGAACAAGTCACCTAGAAGACTGTTCTGTAGAAAATTACAACTGATGTTTTCCAAAACATTTATATAGACCCTGCACATTCAGTCAAGTACCAGTACTATTACACATATAGATAGCTTTACACACTCACACACATACACAAAATAATAGAATTTTAGTTGCCATTTAAAAAAAATCCTGTAAGAAATTAATTTTAAACAATTTCCAAGAGAATAAATTCTCTGGTAATACTGAAGTGCTGTTAAGCTGAACAAAGAAACAGAACAGATGTCCTCCTACTACATCTGTGGTGAAAAGAAAGGGAAGCTGTGTAGATATAATTGAAATTCCTAATATGAGATTTGATTATGTTAAATGCTTAAAAGATGAAAAGCACAACGGCCTTTCATTTTTAACACAAACCAACTGTGCCTTTTTATTATTCTATTCAAAGAACTATGCCAAACAGTGCTAAAGTCCACAAAAGCAGACAAGTTTTCTTTACAATAAAAC
Organism: Eurystomus gularis; assembly: GCA_013400335.1. Lineage (NCBI taxonomy): Eukaryota > Metazoa > Chordata > Aves > Coraciiformes > Coraciidae > Eurystomus > Eurystomus gularis. The sequence continues at coordinate 42,188 of VZZY01018268.1, forward strand.
CCTGAGAGAGGTTTCCCCGCTCCTCGCTGCCACTCTCTGCTCCTTTAGGAGAGCAGAATTCCACACCAGAGCAAATCCACAGCACCAGCTGGTGGCCAGAGGCATGGCAGGACATCAGGTTAAGGACTGAGGAAGGGGGTGTACTTCTAAAAGACACTGCACCAGCAGAGCTGTGCAGCACAAAGTCAATGCCCACACTCTTTCCAACACAGAGCTCATGGGTGTTGTCCAACATGCAGGTATATGAATTAAGGGATGAGAAAACACTACTGCTTCTAATCGGTCTGCTTTTATTTTCCATTAGATGCAGGATAATTTGGTTACCCTGCTGGTCTGTCTCTCACAACACATTTGTTGACCTTCTGATAGTTTCTTATACTCTGAGGTTTCCAAAGTAGTACAGAAACAACCATCTTTCCCAGTTTATCTTTCTAGAAATCACAGATGCTTCAGAGATGAACTCATACTGGGTATGAGGAAAGTGGCATAGACCTGTCAGAACAGGAAAAATAGCAGCATGTCTTAGACATCTGTCTCAGTTCTACCATTGGCTGACAATTACTACTGTAAGGATTAATTATGTAGGACATACTACATTGGTATGCTGGTGCAGGACAACGCAATAAGGAATTTCTTCCAATGCTCTGAGCTGCAGATGTGCACCTAAAATGTTGTACCTAGGCAACTGACGAGCAGCAAGCATGTTTGCTCCAAGCAGTAGATCACTTTTTAAATGAGCATCTTGTGCTTCTCTAGGGATCCTACACTGCCACTTGAGGAGAAGCTTGCAAGAACATCCCTCCTCAACCATCACTTGGGTACACCTTGCCTCTCAGCATATATAATGAATTCTTAGATCTTTAAACTCAAGTAAAACAAGTATTACTATTTCATTGCTAGTTTGCTGCCACATTCAGTCTCCTCCAGAACACACAGTACCATGAGTACTAGATGCAGATGGGAGTCCCTGGATGGGTCTGTGGGATCTGCTGAGCCTCATGGTGTTTTGTAACAGTTCTTGTGGCTTTTCAATAAAATCACAGAATTGTCAGCCCTACATTTTGCAAGATCCACGTGTAAAGTGGGTTACAAGCTGCCTCAGGCAACTTTTTGCAATATACCCACATGAGTGTGGCAGATTTGATAATCTGGGCATGAGAAGAGATTCTTTAAGAAAAAGATGGGAGACACTGAGGGGCATCTGACAAAATTTAAACAAGAGAAGCAAAATGGCTTCATCAGTCAAAATCAAAGAGGGAGAATTTAAGACACTGTTCAGAAGTCATTCATCTTCTGATCTTCATCTTCTGGTATGTATAATATGATGTTTCATACAGAAAGCTCCATCTCCCTTGACCAGGGCATGAGATACTCTCATAGCATGTGTTCCCAGTAAGCTTAAGCTTTGTATTCTAGTGCCTTGGGGAACCTGCACTACCACTAGTAAAAATCAGCTTTTAAAACTGCAGCAGTCAAAGAGCTGCACTCTTGCCCCCAGACCCCAGCATGTCAGGCACTTCACAAATGAAGACCATAGGCTACTGCCTATGAAAGCTTGTAATCTAAATACCCCACATAACTCACATCGCTTTATCATACCATTCAGCTGACACATCTGGTTGTCCTTACAACCAAGTTGTTATCGGTTCCAACCTCATTTAACATTCTGCTTCTGCAGCTAAAGACCCTAGCCCACCAGGGGCTCAGCTTCCTCCTCTGTGGGCTGGCACCACAGCAAATCTGTCATCACTGCGTTCAGTCTGCCTGGTTGTTTCCACCAACAGAGAATGAAGGCATGATTCTGCTGCCTGGGCCCACACCTATAGGACTAGTTTATGTTTATGGGGCATGCTATTTGGCCTCCACTTGCTTCTCCAGAAGGACTAAGGCTTGCGTAAGCCCTGCTGGCCAGTCCCCCCCAGATCGCTGTTCTGAATACCCTTCCACACCTCAAACAGCCCTAGGTGTCCACGCTTAGGGAACTGAATCTGTACATAGCAGTCTCTATTTTTGCCATGGGCCACAGCAAAGAACAAGCCATCTTCCATAGCAAGCCCGTTTTTTAACATTTTTCTTGATATTATCAGCTGTGTTGTGCTGAGACTGGAACAAAACCAAGTTTTACACAATAAAACCACAGGCTACTTATGCTTATATGGGTAAAAATGGAAGGACTGTCCTTTCTGCAAGCAAAACCAGGTTGGTCTTAAAAAGGATGGACAGAAGATGTACTGGCTGGAGTAGAGTAGGAAGGTCACTCTCTAACATTGCCACAGCTCTACTTTTTAGCAGGGCCTGCTGAAATAGGGCAAGGGGTAATGGTTTTAAACTAAAAGAGGGCAGACTGAGACTAAATATAAGGAAGAAATTTTTTACAGCGAGGGTAGTGAAACACAGGAACAGGTTGCCCTGAGAGGTGGCAGATGCCCCATCCCTGGAAACATTCAAGGTCGGGTTGGATAGGGCTCTGAGCAACATGATCTAGTAAAAGATGTCCCTGCTCATTGCAGAGGAATTGGACTAGATGACCTCTAAAGGGCCCTTCCAACCCAAAACATTCTATGATTTTGTAATGGTTCTATGAAAACATAGAAGAATCACACCCTTTTTCTTATTCAGAAGCGACAGGAAAATAGGGTTGTGGCCCTTTCTGTGTATACAGTGGGTGCACACTCAGCATACGTGTAGAGAGATCTCACAGACATTCGTGTTAGGCTACAGTGTGTTCCAGACCAGCACCTAAAATGCACAGAACCAGGTTTTCAACTAAAGCAGTACAGGAAGAAGCAGAAACAAACATCAAAGTGCTGCAGAACCTGGAGTCTGGGAAAAGTGGCAAGAAAGAGTATTTCATCAGATCAGGTAAGAATAACTACAAGTAACTCCCACGTACCAGAGGCCACCAGGAACTCCCCGAGGGAGAGAAGGCAACCACTGTGGCCCTGTCAGGCCGCAGAGCTTGGAAACAAGACAGAGTTCTGTGCTCACGCCCTTGTAAAATTCCCCATCTTTTTCAAGGTAAAAAAAGCACAATATTGTAACCAAGTATCCTTCTTAAAACATTGGGATTCCCCTTATCTATAATTAAGCTGAACTGATTGTTAAGAGAACATGCCAAACAAGACCTTTTCTCAGTTTCCAGAAGAATCAAAAATTAGACTCAAACCTGAACTATGTTTATTTTTCAAAACTGAAGTTCAGCTGACAAGCCTTTATAAAATCAGTGTCATCCTCAAGTGTTAAAGAATTATAATGCTATGGATCCAACGGAGGCTTTTCAGACTACAAAGCCTGAGAAAGTCTTTTCAAATACCACTCTTCTGGCTGCTGGAAGCAAAATTAATTATATGCCCAGCCCAGACATAAAGCATTACCGCTTTTCCAAAGGAAAATGGGATAAGGCTCAAAAGTTAGAACTGTAAGGGGTGTGTTTGGGAAAAAAGGGTCAGTCCTTAATTACCAGTGAGGTCACTGATAAGCCCAAGCAACAGCTGGCATAAGGCCACCACAAGTTTCACAATAAACTTCAAATTTATTCTTTAAGAATCTGATTCAATGGCCGTGGAAAAAAGATCCCTTAAGACTCCCATTCACTTCAGCTACAGTGAAACGCTTTTCTCTGAGATAATAGCCACAGATTGTTAAAAGCTCCCATAATTACACTGTTCCACAGAAGATGCCATCAGTGTTCAGACCGCTGAAAAACTGCCATGCCCACTGCATGAGATCCTGGCATGCTCATGAGTTTCCCTAATGTTTTAGCTTCCTAAAAAGCTTGTACTTAAGCTTGTTTTTCAAGGAAAAATGGTATTAAATGTGATACTCATGAGCAAGCAGTTTTCTGTAAATTTTGAAAACGTGTATGTTTTCATCCATTCACCTTTGAAAATTAAGGAATTGGAGTGGCAGTTCTAACTGCATGATAACCAACCTATGCCATGAGTAAAGAATAAAAAGCCTCTCATACACAAAGTTGTATTTATATACAAAAATAAAGGTTTATCATGCCAACACATGCAGCATGATTTGAGAGAAACACTCTAGAATTCTGAGTAGGTTGTAACAAGATCCATGCAGCATGCAGTTGTCAAAACACCAGATTTGTCAAATATTCCCATGTGACTGATCTGCTAAGCAAGGCTGCTTCTTCAAACGTCCTCAAGACCACTTATTTTGCTCTACAGACTTATTAGATTTCCCCCTGTAAAGCAGGAGTGTTGCTTGACACGCCACAGGGCCACTCCACCTCAGGGAATTTCCATCCCAACAGGCTGTGAGGCACAGCGAGGGACTGAGCTGTGGTCCATGGCCAACCTGATGTTACACCAAGAGATCAGGGAGCTGAAGCAGTTACATGCAGATCAACATCCTCCCTGAGCCTCTCATGTTTTTTAATCTCCTTACTTTAAATCCAAAACTTATTTCTGGGGCAAAAAAAAACCAAACTCCAAATACATACCCCGGTCACGATCCTTGTTTTGTACTGAATCCTAAAACTTCACCCATTCTGTTAAAAATAAACAAGCACACAAGTTCTGGCAGAACTTAATTGCTGGCTAACCCTGCCACAGGGACCTCCGGGCTCAGTCTTCCCAGGGGACATGGGTAGAGTGCAGGCAGCCAAGCACTGAGCTGCAGACAGTGTTGCTCCCTCACCTCCACTCATGCAAACATGCTCCAGCATTGGACACCCGCTGCCCAGGACCCTCCAATTTGCTCCCCACCCCCAGCCCAACATCACAGGCCTCACAGCCAGGGCCAGCGGTGAGACAGCACAAAGGGAAACACTTGTGCCGGGTCTCTTCTGTGTGCCTGTTCAGCACAAGCAAAGTCTGGTGAACCCAGTTCTAGGTCCAGTGGCCTGAAACTCGCTTTCACTCTTTTCTTTTGCTCACCAGTTTGATGATCCACTCTACAGGAAACATTTCTTGCAGTTCACTGAAAATAAATCACTCTTTGTTTCACACCCAGGAGTAATTTTCTAGTTGTTTGACTTTGGATATTAATTTTCCCAAATAGCAAGCACAGCTAATGCTATTCCCTTTCAGAAAGTCCGTTTACCATTTCAAATACTTTTACTAAGCCGTCTTTAAACAAGTCTCCCGTATAAAGTGAGTTCAACATCCCTGATCTTTCTTTATAGCAGGTGTTTCCTAACTGCAAATCCATCCTTGGCTGCATCCTTGGATTCATCCTTCACTTTCTCATCTGACCAATGCTCTGCGCTCTATTAGCACAAGAACTCTTGTCATTTGAAGACACTTCACATGTTTCACCCCTCTAAGGCCCAGCCCTTGTATCTAAGCTTGGATCAGTCATTTTTATTATTTATTTTAACCTTTGCATCTCATCCAGACAACGTGATTGTCCAACTAACCCACTGCTTTAGCATACTCTATTTTGCAGTTTGTCACTAGCCTTTGTTTCCTATGTCTCTGTATAACTCTTAACTAACTCCATAAAAAAAGACATTTGTATGGCTTTAAGATAAATATGCTGCTGCTGAATTTAAATTAATAAATAAATAAAAACCAGGCAATTGATAAATCTTGTCCTTACATGTCTCTTCTTATATTCCTATGCTTGATTTTGTGAAACGCATTCCAAAATTCTGCTAATCCCCAATCAGCAAGTACAGAAGCAGGTGCATAATCCTATATGGATGGAGAACAGTAGGACAAAAAAGTGCACGTCTATGAGTCCTCTTCAGGATTTCAGTAGTTATGTGGTATCTGAAACACTGTTATTGTACAGAACACGTTTAATCAAATGTCTTAAATATAAAAATCCTTCTTTTCTGCCTCCTACAGAAAAAAAAACCTCCATTCTAGCTCACACATGTGAAATCTTTTGAAGTAGTGGGCTGACAGGTTCTTTTCAACCAACACTGATCATGTCACTCAGAACACCCCTATATTCTGCTTATTCTTCATCATTACCGCAGCACTACCCTCACTGCTTCTACCACTTGCACAGTCTTGGTCAGCCGCTTGTAACTTTACGTACGAGGATCAGCTAATCCGAGTGGAGCCCATGCTGTGAGGATTCACAACCTCAGCAGAAAAAGGTATCTACTACCATAAAATGGACATCTACTCTATTATTGTCACAATTTCAAGTCTTGAAGTATTAATTTAAGTTACAGAACTATCCAGCCACCTTTAGTATCTATCTCATCACAGTAACCTTCATTTTACAGACAGGCTCCAGCGAGCACGGGGACAGATGCCCCGTGTGGTATATGTCACACGAGGTCCCGTGGGACTCCGCACACGCTCCCAGCCCATTAACACTTCTTGCACCACTTGTGATTTCATTGCGCAGCATGTCCATCTCTTGCTATGTTTTGCACCTCACAGTAACCTTGCATGATCTTTCCTCAATGCAGCACTCTTTGCACACAGGCTTTTTGTGTATAACACTATATATTTATGAATATTAGAAAGACTAAAAAAACCCCACATTATACTCTATCTACCCACCTAACTCTTACCTACACCTTTATCACATTTTTTAGTTAAGGCAGTGCCCTCAGCATGTATTATTGATGATAATTGAAGTGTGACTCACAGCTTGCTTAAACCTGACTTGTGACATCTATCCTGTCCCCTCTTTTAAAATATTTTACTTAGAAAGGCATAAATACAGACTAATGAACAAAACAACGCAGATATCACTAAGTTCCACCTCCCAGAGTAGTCCACTGCAGGAAGGCTCATTGGAACTGTAGGTTTGACGCAGATTGAAACAATTAATTAATGAAAACACAAGCTCATACTAAATACCTTGGCACTGATTATCTCTAAGGCTCAGAGCTGAATATTATTTCGCTAGAGAGGGGCTGGGCCTTACAAGGCTGTCACAGAATAAGACTAATACAACTGTAAGGCTAAGGAAGACTGAACAGATCACCTCACCTGACCCTGTGCAGCAGAGCAGACTGAGTTTGGCTAGAATACGCTGGAGATGTTTCTCTGATTTATTCTTGAAAATTGAAATGAAGGAAATTCTACAGCGCAATACATATACTTCAGTGGTTTATTCTGCTTACTTGCTTCTCCTTGCTAATCTTCAAATTAGATCATCTTCTGTAAACTAAGCTGATCACCTCCCACCTTAGAGCCTGACCTCAGAAAACAGTTCTTCACCAGCCTCCGCATGACCACCTTTCACATACTGAAGATATGTGTCGCAGTCGGACACGGGCGTCCGTACCACCTCCTTGAGGGGAATCGAGGGCAAAGCGAGATGCCTCCCCACCCCTCCATGGGTACCGTAGGGGTTTTTTTTCCATCGCTGGGTTAAATAAGACATTTCTTCAATATGCGGGTTGGTCTCCCAAACATGTTATCACACCTCTCTTAAGTCTCCTCCATTTCAGACTAAACAAACTCAATTATCACAACTGTCCTTGACATTCCAAGAAAACTTCTTATCTTCTACTGCTTTATTACAGATGGCTGCAAACTTCTTGTTGTCGGAAAGATCAGCAGTTGCACAGCAAGGCACAGTTTCGTGACCATGTGCCCACAGGCACACTCGTGTGTCTACAAAAAGGCAGAATTACGTGCTGTCTCCTTGTCTCCTAAGCAGCGTGCTGGTCCATAGGCAGGGTCCGGAGCTCACCTGTAGTTCCTGGAGCTCCCTGGGCACAAGCCAACACAGTCCAGTGTAGGTGATGGACCTTGGTAAAAACCACAGCAGGGTGAGGACCACACTTGTTGCTGACAACGTGACAAAATGGCCTGAGCCAAGAATGGTACAGCCACAGCATTAGAGAAGCAGGAGTATCACCACCACAAGGATGAAGTGATGGAGCTCAAATCCTCACTTGAGGGTGTGGCAGCAGGTGCATGGATGCAGTCTCTGGATGGAAGGGAGATGGGTCCTTGGTCATGGCCTCCCAGAGCCAGGTGGCAGCCAGCACCTGATGGCAGCCACGACAACACCCACAACCAATGGCACTGGCTCCTCCCAGAGCCAGTTCTGGCTGCAGCCATTACTGATGGCAATATCCAACCAAACTATATCTGGGATCCTTTTCTTCAAATTTTGTGGCAGTAATCCACTAATGAGACTAGATGTGCTAGCACGTCAGAAAATGTAGATACACCATGTACATCTGCTTTCAAAGACTTGTTCTTCCACCGTCTTCCCAGGGAGAGGTATATAACTGTCCATTCTTTTCTTCTGCTTGGGAGAGAGGTATTATACTTACTGTAACTGCAGACGCCTAGGACTCCCCTGTCCTCTCTGAATTCTTAAACAGAACAACAAAATGTTGTAAATCACTTCAATTAGTTCCTGTTCAGTGAATAAAGCTGTGCAACCAGAACACACAACTTATCTGAATATTCTTTGATCTGCTCTTTCCTTATCTGAATTTCACCCTCATTTTATTAAAACATGTTTTGCCAAGTCACTAGTTTGTAGACTGAAGAGGCTGGAGTAACTCAGACTTTTCTACACCACTCAAAACTATTTCTCACTTTTTTCCTTGGTAATGAATCCATACTTGCCTTTCTCGTTCATATTCTGACATAATTACAGAACTTTTCTTCTGGGGACTCCTATGTCACGCTAACTCCTCCTAGACCTTTTACTTGTTTGATTTTACACCATCATACTTTACTAACCCCTTCATATACACCTTTAGTTCTGCTGCCCTTATTTCCACTTCTTGTATGGCTCCTTTGTGTTTCACACATCTCTTTAAAGCAGCAGTATATTCTATACAATGCCTCCTACCTGTCCTGCCTGTCTGCAGCCTGCCTTTGTGCCTCCAACACAAATGCCTTTAACAACTGCCAGATCTCCTGCATTCCTCCCTCTCCTGGATTACCTCCCCAGGAGACCTTACCTATTGCTTTCCTCAGTTCTGCTCCTTAGAAGTTCATTGTTCTTTTTTTACTTCTCATTTCTCCCTTTTTTTTGAAACGTGAGCCTGAAACTCTGTCATCACTTGCTGTTAAGTTACTTTCCTTTTTAAAAACTTTGAAGCAAGTCCCTCCCAATCGGTCTAGACCTAACTAGCAGTTTTGCTGGTGACTTTATAAACCTGACAGGCCGAAGGTCTCCCTGGCTGGCACTTCTCTTGCAAGACAGATGTCCACACCAGAGGCAGCCACCCCAACTCCACCATGTGTGCCCTGACCTGGTTTTCACACCTGCTTGGGGATGAACTGAGCTGTGCCACAGAAATGCCTCTTTCTTGCATAGGCTACTAAGGGCACTTCTGTAGGTGTTCAAATGCAGACCTTTATGAGGATAAATTATCTTCCCCATTGCTACACAGTCCTGTCCCTCTGAGGCTAATTAGTGATCAAAATCTACTGTCAACTTCCTTGTTCCAGTTCAATGCCTCAAATTGACAGCAACTACAGTCACCTTCTGTCCCATCTTTGGCCAGAGACACACTGCAGTGTTTGAGTTACACAGTGCCACCGCTTCTCTTCACCCTTCATGCTTCCAACTTGCCCTCTCCTTTCCAGCCCTGTACTACATGTCACCAAATGTAACTTATCAGGGATTAATTGTTTAAAGTATGTAAATATAATGCTAATAACATCAAACTCAGCCAATAAATCTGGCTTTCACAGCTGAAAACTACAGGGATACACTAACTCTGACCCAAGGCAATATAATCACTGCTCTGGTGAGACTTCATCTGGAGTACTGTGTCCAGCTCTGGAGTCCTCAGCACAGGAAAGACATGGACCTGTTGGAGCAGGTCCAGAGGAGAGCCACAGGAATGATCAGAGGGCTGGAGCACCTCTCCTGGGAGGACAGGCTGAGAGAGTTGGGGTTGTTCAGCCTGGAGGAGACTCCAGTCTTCTTTAAACCTTTCAGTACTTAAAGGGGAGCTATAAGAAGGATGGGGACAGTCTTTTTAGCAGGGCCTGTTACAACAGGACAAAGGGTAATGGTTTTAAACTAAAAGAGGGTAGAGATTTAGACTAAATATAAGGAACAGATTTGTTATGATGAGGGTGATGAAACACTGGAACAGACTGCCCAAAGAGGTGGTAGATGCCCCATCCCTGGAAACTTTCAGGGTCACGTTGGACAGGGCTCTGAGCAACCTGATCTAGTTGAAGATGTCCCTGCTCACTGCACAGGGACTGGACTAGATGACCTTTAAAGGTCCCTTCCAACCCAATCTATTATGGTTTAGTGGTGGACTTGGGTGTGCTAGATTAATGGTTGCACTCAATCTTAAAGGTCTTTTCCAATCTAAATAATTCTATGATTCTAAAGCAGGGAAAATACATTATTCTTATTAAAGCCACGGTACTGTATTTGAGTAGGTAGATGAGGATTTTAAGCATTGTTACTATCTTTAAATTTCCTTGTTCAAAGCACCATAAATGCCTTCAGCAGACAATACCATTCTTTACAAGAAAAACACATTTATTCTGATCCTTTCCTAGGTCCCCATGTAGTTACACGCCTATGTTACTTCGAGGCAACAGCTTTCCAAAGTATATCAAAGACCACTGTACAATGAAATATTTTGGCAATGTTTGTGACTGAATGTTGCTTACTCCCTGGGGTCCACATCTTGGGACAAATACTACCCCCACTGGAGCCAATGGCACAATTACACTGGCCCCACAGGGGAAAGATCATGCCAGAGTATTTCTAAACCGATACAGAAGTAATTACTGAATGTGGATACATCAAAAAGTGTATAGATAAAACATAATTCCATGCATAATTTAATAATTAATTAAAAAGCCAACACTTAATTGCCAATGGTAGAATTTTATCTCTTCTGATCTCTAAGGAATAAATAACACTAAATAAAATCTATGCTGAGAGCTAATTGCAAACAATGAACCCACAAAAAGAGAATGAATTAATATATTAATATAGTAGTCTATCACAATAACCACAGTAATTCTAGTGCTTCTATTTCTCATATAGTAGACTTAATTCTTCCTATACTCATTCCTTTCTATATAAGCACCTATATAAAACAATTCTAGAAACTCAAACACCACAGTGAAAAGGATCATAAAACCATACACTCAGCTGGTTCAGTAGCGCTGCATGCCATAAGAATATTGATACACTCCAGCTATCCTGTATTTCATGCATATTTAATTTGCTGTTTTCAATTATTCTCTTTCCTGCTTCCAATTAGTCATGAAGTCTGCATTCATTAAGAGGATCAAATAAACCTGAAATCTGTGACACAGTTTTTATTGACTTGGATTTATTTACTTGCTTGCAGAGAGGTTTTGTGATGAGTCTTATCATTAGCCTCACTAATGTTCCTCACTGTCTCCTGGTTACCCTCCTCCCTCACCTAAACTTTGATTCGACACCAAAGGCCTGAGTTTTCTTGCTGATCTGCTTTGCAAACAGCTATAGATTATACTAAGCAGATGGAAGATGCTGTGCAGTTCACCTCCAAGTGGAAGATTTTTGAAAAATTCGTATGCAATGTAGTGTGATTAAACTATAACTATGCATATTTCCAGGGGTAATAACAAAATCCAATACTTCTTTACCACATTAACTGATGATCTTCAAGAGTTATTTTTCTCTATTTTTGGAAGGAGCATGTCTCAAAGAAAAAATACTTCAAGACCTTTTAGAATAGTTCTCAATCCATAACAGCAATTTTTTTAGGAAAAAAAATGAAATATTCTTCTGTCTCTCAAGAAGACAATGGGCCTTGCTGAACAACTGAAAAACAAAACAGAGGAGGAAATACTGATACTTCAGCTGCACTCAACACCTGAAGCAAGCTGCATGCCACGTTGGAGTTGGGATTTTACCGGATTTGCTCCCAGCACAGTCTGCGGCAGCTGTCAGAATTAACTACAAGGAATACATAGAAGACTCATGTGGATGCACTAGCACAGCAAACAAGCTTCACCTTATTTTCAGGAAAAGAAATCCAAAATGTACTTTTTACAAGTATGCTTCAAAATTAAAAGGTGTTAAATTGAGGCTTTTTTAAAAAACAGTCACTACACTTAGACTAACACCAGGTGCCTCAGCCCTTAAAATAAATACAAATGTAGAACTAAAAAAGTGTTCATTTCTAAAAGAAGAGGAGGTGAGGGATTTTAAATAACAGATTAGCTGCATGGCTGAAAAGAAGATATTGCAGTGTACTGCTATCTAAAATGATAACCACTAGTGTCAGTGAAGTGCCAACTTTCAGCGAGGGAAGGACCGTGCTGTATCAGGAATGGTTCCTCTGCCATTAAGCCCATACCTGAACATTTCACCAAGCAATCAACCTAAGTGGCTATTTAAAAACCGTGTGCTGCCTCAAGGACACACGAGAATCAATAACTTTGATGTTTCTATTCTGAATTATTCATCCAGGCTTTGCACAACAAAAAGCTGCTCAATCTCTCTGTCTCTAATGTGCTACCACTACAACACAGTACAGGATTTTGAACACAGGCCTTCAACACAGCCGTTTTAAAAGCATTTTGTCCAGCTACTTACAAAAACCTTACTTGCAGGACCTTTAAAAGTGACTTCTGGAGCAACTAATGACTGTGCAGGGATGCTGCCCATTGCTCCCATGCAGGTTTCTCCCAAAGTCCAGGTAGTCGAGGGTCCCACGCCAAGCTGCACTGTGGGGGGCACTGGGTGCTGGGGCTCCCCGCTGGTGCTGTGGCCATGACAGCCTCCTCTCTCCAGGGAACTGCTCAGGAACCCCAGAGTCCAGCACTGGGGCTAAAAGTTCAGTTCAGACTAACTTTTTCTTCCATGATAAAGGAAGGAAAGCTACCCTTGGAGGGAAAATACCTGAGTGTTCACCATGTTTTCTCATCAGAGCACTGACCCAGTCAGTCTCTGGCTACCTTGACTTTAGTCCCATTTTCTGTACATCATAATTTGATTAAATTAAACAAAACCAGAAACAAATAATAACAACAACAAAAAAACCTGCCACAAACCAAGCAACCAAAACAAACCCACAAACCCCACAACTTTAAGACCTTCAACATATCCTGATTAATCTCTCAAGACTAAGATCTGGCACTAAAAAAAATATTTTTCAATTGGTTTGAGAAAGGAACTGAACAGTAATTTGTCTGCTTTTACTCCTTTTTAATCAATTTCTGACTTATTTCATCTTCTCCCCCATATGTCATACTTGTCTCTTTCCTTAGGCTTTGAGGTTTGGGATTCAAAGGAGTGTCAGGAAGAGCTTCTGGGCTTCCATGGAAGTTGGGATTTCTCTTTGGTTGTTTTAGGACCATGCAAATGCTACGCTGTTCTTCCACAAATTGACCTGTTCTTCTTATGCCAAGGGTTACTTACTGCTGTAGCAAGGACCAGAATTTAACATCCTGTTTTGACAGCAGCAAAGTGAAACACTTGCTGGGAGGAGAGGCAGGTTTAGAGAGGAGAGGAGATCTCTACCCCACCGCCACGCTATGCCGGCATGTGAATTTCTCCCTGGAAGCTCATACCACAGCAGCAGGCAAGTCTAAAGTCCAATATCTCACCACTCCAGCCCATATGTCAACAAGAAGTAAAAGATAATGTTTTAACTGGAGCCCCACCATCAGACATTAAACAGCAGCCTTAGCAAGTGCAATGCTCTAATCAGTCCCTGGAAAATCTACCATACATACAAAAGAAGAACTTCAGCATTTAAAAAACTTAGTGACAGTCCACTTGATCTTAAACTGTGGAATTCAAAGATAACTTAAACAGCTGAATTTTGCAAATAACATTAGGTACTTGTCTCTAAAACTGTGTATCTCAAGAGCATTTGCAGGAAATATTTCTGCAATGACTATGCTTCTCGTTTAGCACAGTACACAAATATATATGCTTAAGTAACAAGGGACTAATCTTACACATTGAATTTTATATACCACACACTTATATGCTTTGTGCATACTGTGCATACGGTGCAACTGAAGACAGGCAATGGAGGCCAGAAGGACAAGTATTTCTCAGTCATCCTGTTTGTGGATCCCATAAATACAGAATTTAATTAGGAGAATGACAGTAGGCTTCCATGCCATGCCCCCCCCAAATTAAGGCAACCTGTAAAAGCATCATGCTGCTGACCTAGAAAAAACTCTTTTAAATATACTGCTATAAAGGGATAAAAGTCCGGTTCTTTCGTGAGGACTGCAGGAGAATGAGCAAGGAAAGAACTAAAAAAGCAGGGAAAAAGTTAAGAGATAAAAGGGGAAAAAAGAAAAACAGAAAAAAATGGAGAAAACAAAACCACGAAGAAACAGGGGAAAGAGAAAGTAAGTAACATATAACTGATGGGAAAAAAAAGATGAAAGAAAAATGCAATTCATCCCTGTCCCCACAACAGGCTCTTGTCCACACGCATGGTCTGGTGCTTTCCCAGATGTCTCAATTTCCATGATCACCTTCATCCTTTCTGCTTCTTGCTGAACCCTATGCAGTGGCAGATCAAGCACACCGACCTCCTTTTTCAGTCAGTGGAGTGAAAGCACTTCACCTCTCCCCCTAAGGTAGATGCCTTTGGGGTAGACATCTAGAAGGGCCTGTTCTCTCTCCTACCTACCAGAGAAGTCTAGCTCAAATAAAGCTATTGAGATGCCTGAAATAAGCCAATTCCCTTTTTTTGTCTGCAACAAGCTATTGGTAGACCAGGAGAGGTCTAGTGACTCTGCCAGGAATGCACTCATTGACTGTGTTACTTTTTCTACATTCCCTCCATTATACAGTATTTTCTAAATACGTCCTTGTGGCTTCAGAGAGAACATTCATAGGACGCGTTTTAATTTCTATGCAAGTCACTGCTCTAGAAATAATACCGTAAGAACAGAAATTTGACAACTATATCGCCAACTGTTTTCAAGTTTAGTATTTCCAAAAGATAACATCAAGTCACCACATAAGTTCCACGTTAATGGAAGAGCTATAGTCAGACTATGTTTGTGTAAGTTATCAGTCTGTAGCTTGAATTCTAAACTGAGTAATCTGTGATGAAAATCAAGGCCAGTGGTACATACACACATACATCTAACTATCTACCTACCTATCGCTACTTTTACACTCACTCACACTGAGAACTGCTTGAAGATGAAGGCCTAAGGCCATTGCCCTTGGCAAGCAAGCCAAAAGGATTTAATGGGAATTCTTTACCCTGATTTCCTTACAGGTTTAGAGCCTAAATCTTTTTTAAGCTACTCCCAAGATGTTGTCAGTATGGTAAAAACAACTGTGCATGCTTTAGAAGTAAAATAATATCAATATAATAAAAATACAATTTTCAATACACTGCTCTTCTGTAAAAACAGTTATTGTTTTTAACTTGTATTAAAGGATTGCTCTCCAAAAACCTTCACGTAGGCTCTTCCACATCTCACAGAAAATTAAAACTGCATCTTTAAAATGCATCCTTATACATAAAAAGATTAGTAGCCTCTAACAACATGGTAACAATTTCCCTCATTTGGAAGGAGAAATGCCTGATGGTTAATTTGGAGACTGCATTTTGCTGCCAGAGTACTGGCAATCTTCCTGTATGCTTTTTTTCTTGAAATCTAATTTGTCCGAAACACTGGACAATGGATACATTTCTCATAAATATGAGGTAAAATCCAGAAAGAGAAGGCTGCATGTCTGCAGCCTCTTGTCCTTTCCCATTAGCAAGCAGAAGACTTCTGCAAGGACATGGGGCCCCTCAGGTATTTCATTATTATGTTGAGCAGGCATCTGTACAGAAGGGGTCCTTGGAACAGCTGTTTCTGCACATCATGATTCCTTTGGGGCGAGCAAATCCACAAAGGAAATCCTATTGGTATGAGCAGTATGAAAAGCCATTCTGCAATTCCAGATTGACCCTCCCCACAGAAAGGTTGTGTGCTGCACAGGGGCTGATGTCAGGACCATCCCTGATGACTTAGCCATGGTGGGAAGGACCAAAAGACCACTCTGGGACAGAGGTCTCTCGCTAAAGACAAAATTAGGACCAACTTCACATCCAGGCCTTGCTAGCTCCCTACGTCACGCCATTTCCAAGAGCTACACAGGTTCCAAATTATTAAAAGATATGAAACCAGAATTCTGCATTTTCTAAAGGTTTGAGAGGCCAATAAAAAACCAGTTTATTTCAAACATCCCTGAAGAAATTCTGTTCTGCTTCAGTGACCAATACTTCTCAAAATACCCACAAGAGCAGCCACAAGAAGCAGAGATAATTAAGTTGCCTCTAAAAAACCCCGTATTTTTCTCTAAATACAAATCTTTCCAACAGCATCTGAACATTATACTCAATAATTAAATCTCAACTCTGACAGTTCACAGATAATTTTTTTTAATGTGACTTTTACACAAATTCAACCTCTGGGGAAAAAAAAAAGTTAAAGAAATAAAATCAAAGCAAGTTATGTTAAGTAATTATACAATCTGTTTGTCCAGAGAAACGTCTGGGCAAGACAGTTGGCACTGAAAGAGCAGATTAAATTTAGAACTGAGGGGCTGTGCAGTGGAGGTGAACTCACGGCTTTCAGTTCTCTGTTGACTAAAAGCTGTACATGGTTAAAATTATATGCTCTGTCCCTGAGGCAAAGTTCACTGCTATTCAAAAGCAAGATATTGAAAAGTGACTTTCATCCCTAGAAAGGATCTATTTCTAATCCATGAGCAGCATACTGATGACACAGGATGATCTAGAGCTCTCCTTCTCAAGGTCAGTTTCCTGTCCCCACTAGGACAGATACTTCGAAAACAAAAAAAAATTCATTTCTTTTTCATTTGCCTTAGCTGTGGTACTACAGCTGTGGCACTCATGCCAGAAAAGAGTCAAGCTTTGTAGCAAGAAATCTGTCCCTTAAACTTTGATTCATATTCATTTCAAATTCAAGTATTTGAACAAATCACCTTGGGATATCCAACAGCAGCATTTCAACTCCCCCTTGACTCCTCAAAGATAAAGTACGTGCATATATCTCACAGTTTAAGATCTTCCTTACTATATGTAACACAGCTTTAGTACAAGACACAATCACTGCTGCAGTAATCAGTCATTCAGGCATCACAGAAATATCAACTGACCTTCATGAGATGCTGATTTATCCATTTTGTGAAGGTCTTCTTTTGTACTTTGTCCCGCTCATCTGGAGGTAAAAAGAAAAAGAAAAGGGTTAAGAGCTCTACACATGTTGCAGAAGATTTCAATTTTTTTTTATTTTTTTTTTTTTTTATGGAGAGCTTTATAAAATTAGTATTCTAATAAAGTTTAAAAACATAGTAGCCTGTAAAAGCCCTTAAATGTCTAATCAGAATAATTGCACATAAATGTTTCTGCAGTATTTCACAGCATATCATGAAAAAGTTTCTTGAGCAGAAGCTCCAGGTGAGTTCCTCCAGGGCAAAAGCCTGGCTGGTATGACAGCAGCACTACTAACAAAAACATAACTTCCTAGGAGAAGCCAACCATTCCCTAAAATGTACTAAAAAGATCAAGGCAAACTTTTAAGGACTTAAAAATACTACTTATAGCCTCTAAAATCCAATTAATTATTCAAGTATTTAGCAACATAAGATCTCTTCACAGAATCACAGAATTGTAGGGGTTGGAATGGACCTCCGGAGGTCATCTAGTCCAACCCTAGGTTCACCTAGGGCAGGTTGCACAGGAACATGTCCAGGTGGGTTTTGAAACTCTCCAGAGAAGGAGACTGCACAGCTCCTACTAAACAAAAGCTGGCTTTTTTTAATCACTATGCTTTTTGACTGGAATATTACCCTTGTTGCAACACACAAGGATGAGCTATAGCTTCAGTCAGAAAAAGGACTTTCTTTTAATCCTCTATAAACTAAACAGGGATGTCCACTAACCCAGACATGGGACCCAGCCACTGCCAGCAGTTTGCTCCCTGGCATGGCAGTTGGCATCAATGATTACCCACAGAACAGAGAGAAGAAACAATTAAAGCAGTAGACTCAGGTTAAGAAAGCGCCCTGCTTATAGATGGGATGTATCAATACATGCATTCTACCAAGCCACGTTAGAGAACCAATAAGCTCCACTCCAGCGCAAGAGTTATCTCCACAAACGTATGTATAGTCACTAACCCAGGGGTCCTCAAACTTTTCAAACAGGGCGCCGGTTCACTGTCCCTCAGACACTGTTGGGGGCCAGACTATAGTTTGGAAAAAAATGAACAAATTCCTATGCACACTGCACATATTTTATTTGTAGTAGTGCACAAAAAAAACAGGAAAAAGAATGTCGTATCTGGCCCGCGGGCCGTAGTTTGAGGACCCCTGCACTAACCAGTACAACTGCTACAGAGCCTGTTCTCACAGCCCTGGAGCAGTCTGGAGCAGGAGTCGCAGTGTGTTAGGACCGGGACCATCTGTGCAAGCTGAAAATAGCAAGGTCCATTAAGTCCCCACACAAAGCCGCAGCTGTTTCATTGACTCAGGCTATTTGTGGTGTGGCTGAGAACAAGCAACGAGCTCAGGTAGCAAAACAAGACCCCTTCCACCGCTACTGCCATCACTAGAAGATTGAGTCAGGTCCTGCGTATTACATCAAAAAACGCTGTTTGCAGAATGGTTGAGAGTAACATGAGTAATAATAACTTTGAAAAAAAAATTCATGGAAGGGCCATATTCATGTACTTTCAAGTCTGGTGTGATACTGAGGTCTTTCAAAACAGCATGAGATCAAGCCAGAGTCCATGCTGGGCCAAACTGAGCAGCACATACTGCTCCTTACAGTAATAAGAAATAAGTATCTGGGAACAAACGCAAAAGTAAGGCAAGCAAACACCTGTGAACCCTTTAGATACTCCTCCCTCAGGTGACTCACAGACTTCTATATGCTTATACCTGTCTTTGTGTTTAAGAGTCATAGATGCCTTTTTTCTGTTATTTTTTTCAATCCTTTTTTTAAACACGTCTATCACTTGTTGCAGCCACAGTTCATAGTGGCAATGAGTTCTCCGGGTAGTACGTATAGCTTACGTGTACATTCAGCTCTGTACACAAGAGCTGCTATTCCTTAAATGCCTTTTCCAGGCCACTCAAGATCTTTCAAGCTTCTGTGCTTTTTCCCCTGCTTCACAGCTCCACACTCTTATTCTAGTTGAAGACCCATAGATGAAGAATTAAGAGAGAAACTAAAGAGCAAAGCTGCAATACAGGAGAAAACAATCTGGCAGATAAAGAAAACTTTTTGCTATATATACACATTTCCCTACAGCCTTCACCTAACAAGACAGCATTTCCACCATCAGGTATTTATCCTAATAAAATAGAAGCTCTGGCTTGGTAGAGAACTGAAAATCTCAGGAATAAAAGAAATACAGAAGTACTTTTACTCGTAACTGTTTCATTATGGGTAGCTGTTTCAAAAGGTATACAAATTCCCCCAGCTTCAAAATGTAATATTCCAGCCCGCAAGTGTACAGTGTGTCTGTTTTCCTAGGGTAACTTCAGCTAGTTTTGACTAACTAGCAAAAAAGTTCACACTTTGGGAAATGCTACTTGGACAACAGTAAAATAAAAACCAAAACCCCAACAAACTAAAAAAATCTGCTTCCTTGTATCTTGTTAGAACACGCAATCACTATTAACTTCAACTGTACTTTCAACTAAAATGCCAACACGCATAAAAGAAGTGATGCTTAACTACCCCTATTCCTTTTATATGCATATATTTTACAAACACTTGCGGAAAAACTCGGTACCTGCCAAACACAAACGCGTAACAAGGAGGAAAGCTGTCACCTGTCACACTGGGAAAACCAGGATTAAAAAAAAACAACAAAAAAAACCAACAAAAACCACCCCACCACCACCCCCTCCCAAAAAAAAACCAAAAAAAAAACCCAAACAAAAACACAACAACAACAACTAAACAACCCAAACCACTACAGCTGTGATTTTTAACCAAAACCCCAACTACTTCCAGAAAAGCAAAGGCACACCAGGAGGAAAACAGAGGGCAGCAGTATGGAGTGCACCCCAGCTCAGAGCAGAACGCACCAAACCAACCCGCCCTGCTCAGCAGGTAGAAGACAGGCAGCTGACTACGAAAGGAACACCGAAGGGAGGAAGGAAAGGCGCAGAACGCTCCTGGAGAGGGGCTTCCCCCGCAGAGAGCTGGGCTCTGCCCGAGGCAGCCCTGCCCCCTGCCAGCCCTGCGTGACTGACCCATGCAGCTCATTCGTGCCACCAGCCTTGCCCGCCACCTCTCCTCCATCTTCAGCGACCCGTCCCGCTCCCCGCTTCATAACCTTCCGCGTCCCGTTTCTTCCCAGGGAGCGGAGGGCCCGGCAGCGCCCGGCGCTCCC
>VZZY01018269.1:0-53437 GCA_013400335.1 Eurystomus gularis
ATGATTCTATGAAATGTGTATTTTTTAAGAGAAAAGGAGATGACAATGATTCAGGGGTAACTTGAAAATAGTCAATAAGTTTATGTAGAGGAAAGCATAATAATTTGGGATAAGTACTTTATAATTTGAAATGTATCATAATTGAGAGAAGTAAATGTTATTTGTAAGAGAGATTTTGGATTTTTGTTCCTGACTGAAGAGGAAGAAGAAGAAATAAGTAGTTAAATGGAAAAGTAAAATAATATATAGAAACCACAGTGGCAAACTTAAATGTAGAAAGGCAGTCCACATGTTCAGTCAGTGTTTATGAAAGATTAAAAAAATAAAAAGATAAAAGATTTCTAAATGAAAAGAGAGAAAAATGTCCCTACACCCACAAATTATTGAATTAGATCTGAAATAGGAAGTCTAGAAATGCATACATGAATTGTTTAGACTGCTTTGAAGAAGCTAAACCCAGAATTGTTTAGACTGCCAGAGCCTGTCATAGTAAGAGGATAAATCAAGGTGGTTTAAATAACTTAAATTCAACTTGCCTGTAATACTCGAGGTTGTGTCACCAAGGTTTACTGGGATACAAGGAGAACAAAGCGATGTGGTAGTCACTGTGTAGTGAGAGCTAAAACAATAAAAAGGGCACTCTCACCAAATGTTATGATCTGGTGAACTGCTGTAGGAAGCATTATCTTTGTGCACTGTGTTTGTATTATACTTAGTATTCTCTATATAAAGGACATCAATCATAATTCTTAAAAATGTTGACTACCATTTTTGTGAGCAGGAGATTGCAAGTTACAAAACAAACAAACCATTCATAAACCTACTAAGATGTTTGTGTGAGTATTATGGAATAGAAGCAAAGTAATATGGCTTTCTTGAAGGTAATAGTAGCTAAATACAAATCTTCTAAGGAATCAGTTCAGTTCAAAGTGAATTAATAATTCATAGATACAGTTCATTTAGACTTCTGTGAAACAGATGTTTATGGGTTTTCACACAGTTAAGATCCTTAAATAAATTAAATAATTATTGGGGGATAAGGAAAGTACTGTCAAAACCACTGCTGATGAGTTTTTACTGTTACTCTGGTAGCATTTGGAATAATCTGTAAGCTATATGATTCTGGAGCCAACAAGCTGTTCATTAAGAGCAACACTGTTTATAGAAAAGCTATGACAAAACCAACTCTTCTTAAATATTTCAGTTTTCAATGAAGTTTTACAGTGTAAGTGAGTTGGTGGCACATTGTCAGGCTTTCTGCAAACCATGCTTGAAGAGAATAAAAACGAAATGAGTCAATATTATGACTCTTTACAACACACAAGAATATCCTGAACCTCCAGTCTTTATGTTGTGACAGTTAATAATTTTCTCTACAGTTAAAATAATAAACCTTCTATTGTAACCAATATAGACCTTTTTCATGTTGACTAGTGCAGTTGCATTCCAAAATTTAATTACTTAATATCAAAGTTTTTCAATTTAACAATAGTAATAATTTATCCAACATATGAGACATTATTGCAGGCTTGAAAATATTTTTACAGCATTTAAAAACTTTTTTTTAATCCGCATTTCAAGATTTTAATGACTTTTGTCTTGTGTTTTTATTGTATCTGCAGTACATTTAGTAAAACAATTTGAAGTAGCGGTGCCTGGATGTTTGAGCTTTCAGAAATTTTATCTGTTTTCATGATGTCAAAGGGATTTCCATTTCACAGGACTTTGCTTCCTCTCTCCATGTGTGAAAATTTTAAATCAATCATTTTGACAGAAATGCTCTAGATGTAAGTAAAAATAAAAACACGCCCAGGGCAAGGACACACGACCCAGAGATCTTTATTTATCTTGGATAGCTGCTATTGTATTAGTCATACCTTGCTGAAAAGAGCTTAATAACTGGAAGCAATAAACTAAATGCTAAGAAATCCATATTGTATGAAAAACATGATATTGAAAATTAATTTCTCATATCAATCTCTTTAATCACACAGTGTATAATCTTCTTTCATATTTCCAGAAATTGCTACAAATTCATGTTATAGTCTGGTTGAAAGCTTAATAAGGATATTATTTTCTCTCCTAATTTAGTTCTGAAATATTTTTTTTTTCCCTATGTACTATTTCCCAAGCCTAGAATCAGAATAATTTAGGTTGGAAAGTTCCTCTGGAGGTCAGCCTGTCCAACCTCCTGCTCACAGCAGGGCCAACCTCAAAGTCAGATCTTACTTCAAAGTTAGATCATGCTGCTCAGGGTCATACCCAGCCACGTTTTGAATATACAAAGAATTTTAAATAGAATTTTCTTCTTTACTTTCCAAGGATGATTTTTGCTTTAATGCATACTTTTTATTGTTTGGTGTGGTTTCTTTTTTGTTGGTGGTGGCATTTTTTTGTTTTGTTTTCCTTACAACTCTTTGTGTGTTTTTTGATAGATAATTTCTAAGGATGACCAAGCCTTATAGTGAAATCTCCTTAGGTTTGATTAGATTTCCTTTGGTGACTACAAGTAAAACAAAAAATACAGAAGTAATGAGCTCCAGTTAGTGCAATTGTGATTGGTTATTATATAAGAACTAAAAGTGAGAATTATCTCTCTGCTTCAGATGGACAGTATAATTTTGCGAGCATCTGAAATAGCAGTAAAATGCCTTAACTTGTAGTTAATAATTTCAAAGAAAATACACTTACTGATTTATAATTTCTTTCATTCCATGAACATTTAATAAAATATTGAGACCTAACAAAAATAATGATCTGCTGAATATCAGCTGTGTTTTTAAGGAGCAGATATACTAATTTAATATCAAAATCAGTAATGAAAAAGTTTACCTTTGCCTTCCTATTTTTCTAAACCATATCAGCTGAGCAGCAGGTATCTTGGTGCCAACTATAGGTATTAATTCAGCTCAGTTACCACCATAAGTTTCAATTTTTTTATTTAGTGGAGAAGATACATAAAATATTTCAACATTTTTGTTTCCCAGTAAGTATCACTGACCCCTTAAAATATGATCTATTTTTGTCTAATTATCTTTTGAAATTTGTATTTCTAATTTACAGTGATATGTCTCCTACACTTAATTTATCAGTTAAGAAAACTGCTACAAAAACACTTGTTACACATCAAGAAGGACAAAGGATTTAAAATAAGAAAGATGGGGACAATCCTTTTAGCAGGGCATTTTAGTGATGTTTTTAAACTAAAAGAAGCTAGATTTAGAATAGATGTAAGGAAAAAATTGTTTACCGTGAGGGTGGTGAGACACTGGAACAGGTTACCCAGAGAAGCTGTGGGTGGCCCCTCCCTGGAAGTGTTCAAGGCCAAGTTGGACAGGGTTTTGAAGAACCAGATCTGGTTGAAGCTGTCCCTGCTCACTGCAGAGGGTTTAGACTAGAGGACCTTTAAAGGTCCCTTATAACCCAAACCATTCAATGATCACTAGTCAGTACTGAGCTGATCCAGTATTTTGTATTATAACTCCTGGGTCTTGTTCCTGGGCAGTAATGGTCAGGTCAGAAATCAATATTTTTACTTTGAAAGTAGAATTGGTTATTTATGTTTTCATATGCATAATAATGAAGAGCAAAATTGTGTAATGATATGAATAAAGGATGAGATTTGACTCACACAAAGATGGATTGGGCAGTTCTAAAACCATTTTGATTAAAACTGACTAAAGCCAAATAAAGCTGCACTTGCTTATCTAGAGAAAGACTAATATTAAGCAGTTGTGATATTTTCCATTTCCCCATGTTTCTAAGAGTAAACTCTCAGATTAAACATTTTGGTTTGCTTTCTTGCTCACTGATTTTAAATACAACTTGAACTTAGATGTGTTGAAGTGATTTCTGTACAATCTCTACAATATCTAATTTTTTAGAAAGGCTTTGAGGTTTATTTGGAAAGCAATATATTCTGTTTAAATACCGCTTCTTTTTTTTCATTAAGGTCTAGCATTTTATAACTACTATTTCTGTTCTGATTTAGTAAGTATAAAGTCCTCTGACAGAAACATGGAAAAATTTCTACATAATTTTCACATGTTTTTTACTACTTTCTATTTATCAGTTATGAATTCTACTCTGAGATTTACATTTGTGGGTGCAGAAGCACAATTCTTGCTGTTTGTCAGCTGTGATTGAAAAAGATTTTTAATAAATTATGATACTGGAAATAATACAGTGTTTTAGAGCAATAAAATAAATTGTTTTTAAATTGAATGCCAAATAAGAATACAAAGATTTATTGTTCTGATCAGATGCATGAAATATATTCAAACAAAAGTAAAGTCTTGTTAATTTTTAAAAGCTTTTGTGAACTTTCAAGATTGCATAAGCAATTGACTTACACTTAGAGATATAAAATATTTCAAATAGTAAAATATGCGTATATAAAGCAGGTATGAATGTACAAGGTTACCTGATAATTTTCATGTGACTGGAAGTCTGGACAGAGGTATCACCCAATTAGTGCTTTATAAAAGGAATGCATCTTCAGTTATGTTAGTAATAAGCAATGCCTTGAAGTGTAGTCAGAATAACAGATTTTAGTGTGCTGAATGCTGATACAACAAAGAGTATAAACAAGTAGGTCACCTTGACTTTCTTTTTTTTCTAAATTAACATTTGGATTTTATGCCAAATGGCTATAACTGTATAGATAAATTTAATTTAGGATCAGGTGGGAAGGGCATGATTACCAGGGGCTACACACATCAGGGCATCAGAGAATGCAAGTACTGAAAATAAAATAACTGGGTTTTAACAAATATTAACTCAAGACCATTTGTATATACATCTTAACTTTAATGCATTCATTACTTTTAGGGTGGAATAATTTCCATTGCATTGCCCTAAAACACATTGTCTGGTCTGTGTGCAATGATACATCTTTTAAATATTTTTTATAAAAATGTGGTATCTGCATAAGACTTTTCACTAAATCGTACTCCACTGATTTTGTTTTCAAATCAGTTTCAGATATGAGCAAACTAGAGCAATTTGAAATTCATTGTTCCCCAGTCAGCAATAAAGAAAACAACACAAACTAAAATTAACTTGATGATGGGACTGAATCTCAAGCTTAAACAGTTGCAATCTAGATGGGATCTGTAGTTCAGTCAGTTTGGTCTCAGATGACTTTCTTACCATCCACAGTTGCAGTTGGGGACTTTTAAAGGGTATTTTTCAACAGGAATATCTGAAATTATCAGTGATATGGAGTTCAAAGGAACACACTGTCAATTAGCTATTACTCTCAGCAAGGGAGATTTTGTTACACAAAATCATTCTGCATCACCATTATAGGCGTGTGTTGCGTGCAATTAATTGGTAAGTTTCAAATTATGTAAGTTTTGTGTGGGGCAGGGAGATGTTGCATTTCAGTCCAAAGAATTTCAGCTTCTCTAAAGCTGCTGTAAGGCAATGATTAATGTGTGAGGATGACGAAAGAATACTCTTTGAGATGTAATGTCAGTATGTGAGATGTAAAGTATGTGTAATGACTTCTGTGATTCATATTCCTATTTAAATGTAAATGGCAAATTAAATGCATATGATTTTTGTGATTTAATTATTGAAAACATGGGTTTTGTTTTTGTGTATCTCTGCCCAATTAATTGAAACTCTGTGTCTAAAACAATGTGGAATGGCATTGTTTTCAGCATCAAGATGTGGCTGATGGCATAAATCAGGGACAACTCAATCCCAAGCCTTTTCTCTCATCTTACTTTTCTATTTGTAGGATGAAAATAGGTAATCTGTGATTATGCTGGTAAATATGGGGATAAATAGCATTAGAATTACTTTTAGAGGTTTTTTTTTTAAATACAGTTTATCTAAGTAGGATTAACAGTAAAGTGTAAGCTTCAAACGTGATATTTTGCTGGTAGATGTGAAGAACCAGACAATCTATATTTGAGTGTTGTATTTGAGTGTCATATTTGGGTGTTATCTGTATAATCTTTATTGTTTAACTGTTTAAGTGTGCGGAGTGGTTTCTTTCTATTTCATAAATTTATTTTAATTTATTCCTGTAGTTTATTAGCATAAAATATTATTTTATTTGCTGCAGAAATATTCAATAAAACCAAGATCTCTATGTTAATTCTTTCTCCATTAAGGGAAAATCGGAGTAAGATTTACTTCTTACATGAACTCTAGATAGATCTTTCTAGAAGCAGTAGTGTTGAATAATGATAGCTAGCACAACATTGTGACCTGGAGCAAAGACAACTTTGTGCTCTGTCTTCTTCTATAATTTTTTATTATTTACCTTATGAATTAGCTATCTCAAAGGAAAAAATAATTGAAAAGAACCTGAATGGAAAATTGAAAATTGCATTGTATCTGTCAGAATAAGCTCCACACATTCCGCCTATCCATTTTTATCACCTTTTACTGTGCTAAACATGGAAATTGTAGCTTGCAATCTTTTATAGCAGTTTACAGAAATGATGGTGTTAAATTACAGGCAGATATTACAGAAACAATGTGTTTTCTGCTTCTGTGTATGGACAGTATACAGCTGATGTACTCTGCTTCACCGTGGAGGTAATTGTTAGAAACAAAAGATCAAAGGAGAACTTTTAGGGGCTTTCCACATTAATCAATAGTAGTTTGAAATGGTTGCTCTGACTAATGTGACTTTCATACAGTTTTTACTGCTACTGTTAGGAAAAGCCAAACATAACAACCTTTAAAATAGATTTTCAGGTAGACAACTTTTGGTTTTTGTTCTTGGAATGTAGTCATAAAGATGAAACTATGACACCATCACCTTTTCCATTCCAACACTGAATGAGGTATTACAACAGAAGTCACTGTGCTAGAGGACCAAGATAGATAGCCACAGCGGTGTAGACACTGCAGCACATTAATAACTATAATACTATAAACACGTAGCAAGGACAGTAAGCTTTCAATGGCTTGATAACTTTTGTAGTGTTTGTAACTGGCTTGCCAAATCAGCTGTCAGGATTCATTACTGACCAGAAGCTGTCTTCTCAGTGGGATTGCAATAGTCAGTCATCTCTATTTCTTTATTTCCTAACAGATATTTATATAGTTTGGGTGCCTTTGTCTTTACAGAGATTTTTATGTTCTAGGGGCATATATGAATGATTCCTTCTTTTCTTCTTGGGTCCTTCAATTTTCACAGCAACTAGATGTAACCTTGGTGCTTTTTGGAAGGCAGGGAGGGCCTGTATATAAACCATAGGTGTAGACTGTTGTAGTTGAGACAGACATGACACTGGACAAGTTAAGCAGCAATAGCAAACTTTATTTTTTACAGCTCTCTTTTATACTCTCTAGCTTAGCTCCAAACCATCGTGTCACACAATTGGTCTTTGCTCATCACTAATATTCTCTTATTGGTCAACATTTCTTTACCCCACCTGAGTTCGTTAGCTTCTGTCAGCTGCTTCTTTTATGTTCTTCAAATTCCTGAAAAGCTGTTTATCTTCTTTCAAGGGTACAGCTTGATTTAGTCAAGGTCAAAGCTTTCTGTGAGGCCTGCAGGCCAGCTGTCGGCTCCCACACTAGACATTAGTTCAGATACACATAATAAAGTGCTATAAGGTTTGCAGCAACACTGTATCTGGTAGTGTTGGGTGGCATGCTGAAATACTTTCCTGAAGGGATGGAATCGTCTGCTTCCTCCTTAGTACGTCTCCCAGTACATCACCATACCAAGGCACACATGCATATATATAGAGTCGCATGTATTTATAGCAATTGCTGGGTTGGGGTTTTATTGTGTATGGGTTTTTTTGGTTGTGTTGTTTGTTTTTTTTTTTTTACTTTACACTTAATGAGTGTATAATCAGCATGGATCTTCTGAGTACTGGTCCAGCTCAGAGTAATAACCACAGGACTTGACATCAGAGGTCACAAACCAAGTGCTATTACGTCACTGTTTTGGCATCCGGATGTACTCAGTGCTGTGGTATTCATCACTGTCCCATGTGGAAGAAGGCTGGGGCAGAAAACCCCCAGGTGTGCACAGACCTACATTTTGAAAGTCTATGTCGCTTACTGCAGTGATAGAGTAAAATGTAATACTTTAACATGTGATTGCTGAGTGACAGTTTTAAAAGATGACTTTTTAATTGAAATACTCATTTAGCCTGAATCCTGGAAATGTTTGCATTTACTCTGAGGTCATTATGTCAGGGAGTTTCAACACAGGAGCAGAGAGCTTCTCACATGCAACAAGTTGCCAGGCTGTCTCTCTCTTATAGTTCCAACCTGAGTCATAAGAATGTTTTTATTATCAACCTTGTGCAGACTGGCCTGTTGCAAATTCACTAATGTTACATTTTAGGTGAACGATTTCCAGGCATGTAACAGCAATGATTTTGATTGACTGTTTTGTACCGCAGTTTATGATTACTTGCAAAGAAGCACTCTCGATAGAATTAGATACTTCATCTACTCATTCTTCTTCAGTTGTTCCCTAAGTTGCAATAACATCACAGCTGACAGCAAAATTAATATCTTTCCATGTCAACAGAGATGCCTCTTTCCTTGTACTTTCTCTTCCAGAGTTCACTCAACGTACTTTCCAACTTACGTTGGTTTTTATTTGTGCAATTTACTTTGTCGTGGCCCCAGAGTTCTCAAGTTCCTCTTTTCTGGCACAAGGAGAACAGTTATTACTTTGCCCTTTAAGCATGAATTCTGTCCATTTATTGTCAAACAAGATGGTTTTCTTGGATTCTGGAAAGCATACTAGTAATTAGCTCCACAATTCTCCACCAGTGATATCAAAATTAGACCAAATGCAGAGTAATATAATAAATATAATGACCTAGGAAAGCATATTATTATTATTATTATTATTTTTATTATTATTATTAATTAGTTTCTATTGGGATTGCTAACAGATGTCTACTAATAATAGAGGACTTTGCCATGTTTTAATGGCAGTCCTAAGGCATTGCAAGTATTTTCCACCTGTTACTCGGTATTTGCTAAATTAAGTTTTCCCTTCCAGGAACCTTGATATTTACTTTGAAAGAAGTGCAAGGCCTTTGCAGACTTCCTGCCATCCTACCTAACATGACTTTTGTGTACAGGATTCATGAATCACGTCATTTGATGGAATAAACCAGCCTTTAATACTTTCTATTGATTTTAGGAAAATGAATGAAATGAATAAATGAAATTTGCAATTGTTCATGCATGTAACTGAACAAATTTACTACAAGTTCTGAAAACTAATAAAAGATACAACAATACAGTTATTGGATAAAGGTTGCAATCAATAAATCAATAAGATTTTTCAAATTATCTAAGAGTCTTATTAATAAAACAGATAATCAGAATGTATTTAAGAGGATACCCTTAGAAAAAAAAAAGTGTCAATTTTCTGTTGAGAATGTTCAAGGTGGAGTTAGCTTGCTTTCAGTCTAAGGTCTCTGCTGGTGTTTCAGTCAGGCAAGCTTAAAGACCTTTCTGGTGAAGCATATAGTTAATCCACAGGGTGCAACTGCTCTTGCAGTGTAAATGTCCATTATTCCTTAGATATGTCCTGGAGGAGACAGCCCAAAGCATGGATATCCTCTAGAAGTATTGCTGTGAAAGTCCTTGAGTCACTCCACTTTAATTTTACCTTTGACAATATTTACTCATGTATGTTACCAGTGTTTCCTTTGCCCTTGTGCACACAACAGTGGAGACATTTTTCAATAGCTGAATGTCATAATAATGCTTCAGACATACACAACAGAAAAGTTTAAATGAAGCCCTATTTTTATCTCAAGCAGTCTAGGAACTAGCTCAATGACTCCATGATTAAGTCAGTGTTGTTTATAATTACCAAACTGAAAGATGACTTACTGTTGCATTAAAAGGAATGTAATTTTGGTATTTGTCTGCCAGAGTCCCAGGACTTTCCCTGATCCATTTAACAGAGTCCCCACAAAGAACTTTCACTGAGTCAGATTCACAATTAATTCAAAATCAGTTATTTTATTGAGAGCAACAGAACTGATTTGAGATTGCCATTGATAAATTCACTAGCTACAATAGTGCTACTAATTAAGGTTAATATTGTTAGCAGAAATAGTAATAACAGAGCAACAACCTGGGGTTAACATTCACCAGAGGGTGAAAGTTTTGATGCTTACCCAGAGAGGCCTTCCTGGGGTTGAGGAAGAGAATGCAGCCTGTCAACTGGTCCATCAGATGCTGGGGTTCTTTTCTCCCAATTTAACCATCATTTTCTCTGTCCTTTTAGTCCCAAAATTACAAGATATCCTGCCTCCCCCCCCACAGCCAGGTGACGTATAGTATGATTTGGGTGGAGAGATGAGTGTATATTCATACATGTTTAGCATGATCTCTATAATCTTCACTAGCATATTCAGGGGTGTCAACTTCAATATGCATTTCACAGGTAATGAGGTAAAGGTTAGCTATCGGATTTGATAGCCTTCTCTCAGAAACAAAGAACTACACAGGTTCCTGTTATCTTCTTGTCCTTGCTGACCAGAAGTAGGGCTGTGCTGCCTCAGCAGGGCCCCCTCCTTCTCTGCATCCTGTGATAGCCAGGAGAGTCTCCACTCCCTTGGGTTTCACTGGAGATAGCAAGGCCTCTTTGAGCACAGAGGACCCCACCTCATTATCCAAATACCACACTTACTCACCAGCACATGCATATCCCTACAAACATGACAAATCAGGTAGGATATTTCCTCCATAAACCAAATGTAACAATTAAAAGGCAACATGTCACATGATATACACAAAAAGATATTTAAATCACAGGGTTTTTGGTATCTGGAACCGGAAAAACCCATTGAGATGACTCAACAAAAGAAGCTTTCACCAGGTTGGCATGCAAACTGTAGGGAGTTAATGACTTCAAAGGGTATAGGTGAGAGAGAGGAGAATTTGGGATTGTGATGGATGTTTTAAGGGGATTGTGGAATGTGTCAGAATTATTATGGGATATTTTAGGAGAGGACCAAAGGCACGTAAGGAATCCTTGAAAGGGGAAGAAGGCACTAGCTGAGTGTAAACAAGTTGCTGGTCAGCACACTTATTGACTGAACCCTATGTTTGATCACAGCAGTCTATCATATAGTCTTATTAAATGCAATTTCTATTTTTTGTGTTAGTGTCTATTCTGTGTGTATATGTGAAGGACAGTGAAATTCAAGCCTGACTACATGGCAGGTAGGATACCAGCCTCTAGAGTGTGACCACAATCCTCAGGGACTCATAGGTCCAGGGCTCAGCAGCTGGAGGGGTCTGGGATCTGTGGTCTGGTTACTGTATAAACTGGTCCAAGATCAGCTACCAGGAAGACCTGTATTGTGTGTCTGTTTATAGGCAGAGAGAAAGAACAGGATTGTACCATCTATGCTTCATGTTTACATGAGTGTCCTCCGTGTGTGTGCTGGAAGAGGCTCTGCTCTCCATCTAGATCTGGGTGACCAGCCACATGGGCATGAATGTGCATGTGTGTGTGCCCATCCCCATGCCCATCAGGAATGCATACTCAGTGTTGCTACTGGCTAGAGCTGGAGGTGGAAAACCATGACAGTATTGGGTCTTTCTAGCCTGCCCAGAAGGAAAGGGTAAAATGGCTTTGGATGGTGTTGATAATGCAAGTGCAATAGAAAAACGTTTTTCCTTCCATGTGCACTTTTCTTACAGTGGATTGTTTCTTAGAAGAAAGCTTATCTGACTTTGGAGACCATTACCTGGACCCAAAATGCTTGTGTAGCTGCTATGGCTCAATCCCTTGGCAGCGCACAGTGTTTATCCCTTAAATTACTGTAAAAAAAAATCTTTATTTGATTATCTACTATTCTAAAAAACATCAGAGAAGTAAACTACGCTTCAATGATTTTCTAGAAATACAAGACAGATGATGAGTGTTGGCTAGTAAGAACTGAAATTTTGACCAAATTAATGATATTAAAGCATCAAAAAGTTTTCTAAAACCATCTAATTAGTTGTTCAGTACCTCCTGTCCACCCATTCATTTGTTCTTTCGGTAGCAATTATTTGTTTTCACTATTCCTTACCCTCTGTGATAATGCCAGAATAAAGACTTGGAGAACTATAATGAGCATATGCTTTACTTTAATTGGCTTTTGTCCATAAAAGACAATTTGCATGTTTTCTTACAATAACTAATGAAGTAAGTACATTGTGCCCAGGACCTGAGCCCTTCAAATTTGGGACTGTGTTCCTCAGATGATAGATTATTAACTTCTGGGAGTAGATTGTGATTAAAAGTACCATAACTTACCATTTAAACAGCTAGAATGTAACTCTTCCTGATATTTTATATGGAAAGCTGTACTATTTGGTAAAAGAGACCATGGAGGCCAGATTTTGCTTTAGATGTAAACTTCAAATAGGTAGCAGGAGGACAGCGAGCATATATATATAAAAAAAGATACTTATTAAATACTTGCACATTTCTTTAGCCTTCTTAAAAATAGCTTATATCTATATTCCTGAAAATGAATTTCAGCAATTTGAAGTTGAAGTAGTAGCTGAATATTAACTAATATAGTTTACCTTAGTCATTGTAGATAACTTTTCTATTCCAGTATTGCATGTGGTTGACAAAATAAGGATGAAAAGAATTCATAACTAAAGGACAGTGGGTTTTTTTCTTAAATTTCTGAACACAATAGCTAAGCCCTAAAGGTCATAATTGTTAGGAAGTTCAGCAGAGTTTCTTGTCAACCACTGTAACTGTGAGGAAATGATCAGAAATACCTCCTCATTGCAGAAGATTAAGGTAAGAATTATCACAGTTGTTAATGAAAACATGCTGATGTAGAAAACATAAAGGAAATAAAGTAATAAGTTAATGCAGTTCCGTGATACTCATTTTCTTTCAAGCTACAAATTGATCACCTTACATAGCTCATTCTGTCAAGTATTTACACCAGTAGCTTAAGAACACTTTTAAGTAAATGCAAAACAAACCCAGTTCAGCCTAGAGGAATTCACAAATTTAGTACAAACTTGTATTGCTAGTTTTCTGTACTAATGATAAAACTAGACCAGAATATGCTGCAGTGAAAGAGGCATAAAGCACTCTTGTATGCAGCTGACTAGTGAATATCCAAAAGAGATAAGAAAAAAACAAAACCAAAAAAATCCCCACTCCGATCTCCCACAAAAATAAACCCACCCTTTAAAGCACACAGTTTTAAGCCTCTGGCAAATGGGAGCTATACAGCTAATTTTTTTTCTGCTTTTAGGCCTTAGCCTTACAATGAAAATCACTTGCAAGTAAAATTACTTTAATATAGATTACATTTTCTTCTATTTTGTCAGGGAATTCTAGAACTGGATTACTTGCTTCCAGGGTGTAACAGAGGGTTCATTCATCCCTATCAAAAAGTATTTTATTATGTAGCTATCTTTGTAGGAATGTGTTTCTATATTGAGCAAAAATATAACTTAAATGTAAAATTATTATTTGCAGTACTAAAAAAAAATAAAATCCCAGTAGTGGAACATATAACTGGAAGCTGCTGGCAAAATTTACAGGAGATCACTTCAGTGGAGGAGGCAATTATTTTTTTCTGTCAGGATAAGAATATCTTTCATTTAGTGCTCTGTTCATGTAACTGGTCATCCTGATACACATTTTTACATTTTAACTTAGCAATTGACAAGAATCAGTGTTTTCCATAGAAAACAAGGTTTTTTTCAACATATCTTTACACATAAATCTATTTACTCTTGTCTTTTCATATTGTTGCAAGCAAATTATTTTAAAAACTGTATTTCTTCTGTATATGGTGCAGTTAGAGAAAGGTTTAAAAACTTTTTTGTTATTTTATTAAAAGAAAATGTTATTAATTTGGACGCATTGATATCATTTTCTCTTGCTGAACCACTGGCTAACACGGGAATTCTGCTTACTTTTTCTTCTGCCTTGGATTACTATTCAGTATACAGCCACCACAGATCACTCATATAAAACATATAAACCCAAAATATAATGATACAATCCAATATAATTCTCATTATCAATAACTTATTGTGATTATCTGCTCGTCTAATGCACTTCCTTGGCATTGTACTGTGTTGGCTTTGGCAGTCCTGATCACTAAGCTTTGACTCCATTGTGCATATACATTTCAAATTTGTAATTTGTGTTGTAGAATCCGCAAGGATTCAACAATTGTTTGTAAATGTCTCATTGCTTATGTATACATTTACCTCATTGCACTCAGCAGTCTTTCAATTTTGTAACATTTTTGTTTCCCCAATAAACAGAGCACAGCTGGTGGGAATCATGAGATGTGCTTCATCCCCACTGTTAAGTGTACTGCCGTAACTAAGGCTGTCCTCTAATACCTGGAAGGAGTAATCCAGGGGAGTAAATAATATGATAAACTGCAAGCCAGACCTTTCTACTTCCCAAATGCAGAGTGTGGAGGGAGATAGAAGTGGAAGGGAAGGGTATAAAAATTCTATTGTATGACACGAGAGCTGAATACGGTTGTGTCGAGGCTTGTTCATGCCATGACCATTTTGACAACAGAGATGGGAATCCTACCCTTCCATTGCTCAATTTGTCCCAAAAGCTTATTTAAAGTCTTTGCTGGGTTTTGGTGGGGTTTTTTTGAATAGTCCATATCATTTTGAAGACTTTGATGGTGATTGCATAGCCTCTTCTGATGAGCTGTATGAATGCTTGTTTAATATTTAGCTTATGAAATCATTTGCATAAATTGTAATAAGTGGAGTACAAAAGTTGGGTAATTTCTCTTAGAAGGAGTATGTTTTATTCCTTCTCCTAAGGAATCTTTTTAGTTTTTATGAACATAGCTCTGTTTTCTTGGAAGTAGAGTAAGAAGAGAAGTGAACTCTATAAAAGGTAAAAGTATAATTCACACTGGATGTCTCAGAGTGGCTGAGTTTGGAAGGGACCTCTGGAGGTCAGCTTGTCCAATTGCTGCATGTGCAATAGTGTTATTTTGGGGATGTGTGTACTTGGGGAGAATGATGACTGACTGGTTGACCTCACTGGTTACCAAACAAGCGTTTTACTGTTGAAAACTTTTACTTTTACCTTGACACTTATTTCATAGATTGTAATAAATAAAGAGTAATGATGTGAAGTTAAAGAGCTTGAAAGGGTCTTATCTGTGTCTTCAACTTTACTTCATACATCAATCTGAAATATCTTTCTGCCATGTAATTTAATGAGAAATATTAAGAAATGTGGATGAACGTTCTTGCATGGATGTTTCAATTTTTCTCTCAGTAGTTATCCAATTCTTAATGTCATTGTTATTAAAAGCCATTATTGCTTTCATACTGGTACATCTCAAAGGCCAAATTAACAGCAATTAACTGTAAATGTAGAGTGATTTTTTACTTGCTAGAAATAGTTATAATGTAACATTGAGTTTGACCTTGGAGGCTAAGTGCATCATTTTAGATATAACAAAACCCAGAACTTTAACACGTTAGCCATAATTTACTCCCCTAACATGTACAAACTGAAATCTTGTAAAGTGTGTTTATGTGGGCTTACTTTTTCTTGTGTCATCTTGTGTGCTTCATTAGAAATCATTAAGGGGTATGCTCTGAAGCATATCAACAAAAACACAAGGCTAATCTAAAAGGTTTTATTATCTTTCTTATGTGAGGTTGATCTATTTATAAAACTCTATGATCCACTTGTAATGAAGCTCTGTACTATTTCTATACTATTATTACATCTCTTGCACTTTGTTACTATGCTACCTTTTTTTTTTAACACTTGCTACCTCCTGATCTGGGAAGGGTTGCTTTTCATTACATTTTTATGAAAATGAGAGAACTTTCATCCTGACTGGAGGCTTTGAATATCATTATGTAGTAACTCTCAAAAAAGTACTGAGTGCCAAAAGGGGAGGAAAGGAGACAAGCAGATGTCAGCAAGCAGTGGTGTAGTGGCACACTGGCGTGAGTTAAAGTAGTAAGAACTACACGATTGGGGAAAAATGGAGAATATTTAAATACAGACAGAGTTTGTATGGAGACAAGACATAAATCTCATGTAATACTGGAATTCTTAGACTATCTTGTTTATTAATGTAACTGACTTGCAGTAAAACAAGCAGTGATCTACAATATGAAAATATTCATAGCCAGGTGAACTGTAGAAGCATATATTTTATTGTAGCTTAGCCAGTTTCATTATCCCTTATGAGACTACAGTTCTCTGAATCAGACCTAGATGAAAAGCTAGTTTTGAGATGAGAAAGGCAGAATTCGCATGTCTCCTGCATTGTGCACATGAGACATGTTCATCTGGTCCTCACTGTAAACTCCTGAGAGCCGCTGTCTCTCAGAAAGTGGCACTATGTGGTGTCTCTTCAGGGCTTCTGAGCCTGCCTTGCGTGAAGTCCCAGTGTGAAAGAGTGATGTTAGTGTTAAGCTAAGGGTATATCTCCTTGGGACAGAGTATAAGCAAACGTGACAGGGGGTACACACTTTCTGAGCCTGGTGCTGTGACCCCTATCCATCACATGATTGACAGCACCATCACCCCCTTAAAACCCATGCCTCTCACGTAACCACCCTACATAAATGAAAGTATTATTATTAATCAGCTGCCAGATTTTTCATGCCTTTCTCTTCAGTGGGTTACTCACCAGCAATCACCAGTGTTGTCACTAAGTGGAGGTGGCTCCTTTCTGACACGTTGTGAATGAATAAGAATTGATATTTTGTCAACAGCAACAATAAATTCCTATTTTTTCTTTCACTGATGTTGCTAATTGTAGTAATACTGTTTAAACACAAAAGTTGATTATGTTGTGGCTTTAATTTCTAAGAAGATTTTTAATTCTCTCAATTCTTTTGTGTGGATATAATCCACTTGCAAATAACAACAATGATCTTTGATATTGTGAAAAATAACAATTCATATGTTGTTAAATTACTATGTAATAAAGGAAACATGGTTTTGTATACCAGCAATATTTAGACCAGTTTTCATAATATGAGCAGAATCTCAGTGCTTCTCTTGTGCTATCTCTAAGTTAGCCCAGTGAAAATCTGGTATTCATGAAATTCAACAATGCTTTAGAAAGCAGTGAAGGAAAGCCTGAGAGGAGAAGCTAATTGTGCAGTGTTGGGCTGAGAAAGCAATTGTGTGCATTGTGTTTGAATCTTGAAAATTGATTATGTTTAATGAACTATTCTGATTTCTCTGTGAAAAGCTTAGAAGCACCTTTCTCTACAGGGTACAAATCTGAGGACTTATATAATAAGAAAATGCCAAGACATTTTATAACAGAATTGATGAAATTAATACTAATAACTAAGCAATAGTACATCTAGTCTTCCCAGTCCAAGGCAGTGGTATTCACCCCCAAATATGGGACTCAAATATGAAATTACTGACTGCCAAGTGTACTATGTAATGAATGCATGATTTAAATTGACCATGGGGTGGTAAATGAAATGCTAAGTTGTTTTTTTTTTTTAATGGCTCCAGGTGTGAATCAAAAAGTCATACAGTACATTTTTGACTTCTAGAAAACCAAGAGAAACTAAATTAAAAAAAAAAAAAGAGTTGGTAAATTATGGCAATATATGATTATAGAAGAAGTAATAGAGTTTTAGCAGAAGGAAGCCATGCCCTCATTACTCTGTTCAAATTCTTTGAAGGAATCATTGAGCATTTGGATAGCAGGATTCCAACTAGGTGTGTGTCTATGTCTTCATTAGTATTTTGCTTTGGAGCACTAGTACTGTTTTAAAGAATTCCTTGGTGCTGCTCATTTACTGCTTCTTCAAAGAGTGGTTTTGGAGAGTTTAAAATAGAGTGTACAGGAAGCTCCAGTCTAGGTACCATCAAAGACACTTTAATGGGTACCCCAGATGATGAGGAAACCTCTAAGTCCAAAGCTGTGTTAGGTCTCACAGACAGCTTTAAACCATGTTGGTGGACCTGTTCAGTCTGGGAGCACTAGTTTAAATTTAATCTGAAAAAAGACTTTTGAACTGGATGGAGTGTAATTGTAGGGACCATAGCTCCCATTGCTTTTATCTACTGATAGAATATGTGTGTGATAAGTGTGTGTGTGTCTTGGGGTTTGTTTTTTTTTTACTTACTAGTATGGAAGTACCTTTGGAATACTTTTCACAAAGTCTGTCACTAAAAATGCTAAGGAAATTCGTCATAAGAAGGAAAGTATTTTTTGATATTATTATTTTACAGATACCAGATATAAGTGACAAAAAAGGGGCCAATTTTCACAAGTGGAGGAGACTGCCATTGAGATTCACCAGACATCTGTTAGAGTACCAGCATAAATATCAACATATTAGTAAAAGTTCTGGAAGAGCATTTCAGTGACAAAGTGTTGTGCCACTACAAGTTCTTAAGAGTATTCAAAATAAAAACAAACCCCAGAGGATGGTAGAAATATTTCTTAAAACAGAAAAGGTGGGGGAAGGGTAACATTTTCTACATGAAGGTGTCCACAGTTATGGAGCAGATTTGATACAAATGTCTGTACAAGAAAGAACTGGTTAGTCCAGGAGTCTTTCCATAAAAAAGAAAGCTGAAGGGAAATATCCTCAAGGTGTATAAAATTACACAAAGTACAGAAAATATGAATAGAGAAAAATTATTCACTCTTTCCTACAGTATCAGAAGAATGAAATACTTCAGAAAATAATTAAAAAGCAGATTGAAATAAAACTATATGTTTGTAATCACCTCATGTTTAGATCATTGATACCATTGTTCCTGAATGCATTTTTCTGTATGGAAATATTAAAAATATAGGAAAAAAGATTGGAAGTATTGCAAGAGCTACTAAACACAGCAAGGATGTACAATTCTGGCTCAAGAAGTTTCTTCTCAAGGAATGTGCTTGAGTTCCCCTCTCCATCCTTCCACTTTTATGATCTTCTTTCCAGCTGCCTGGGCAAAGTTGTGAATATGCGGTGCTGAATACTGAACTGAAACTCTGTTGCCTTGTATCTCTTTGCTAATACCAGCAAATTGGCTCACACTCTTTCAAAAATTGTAATACTCTGACCTGAACCCAGCAAGAGGCATTGAACTCAAATGGGGAGAGCTCCTTTTCCCCACACCAGTGCTCTTCACATATACTGGAGCACAGATCTTGCAGGCATGTCTGCTTATGCTTAACATTACGTGAATTCAGTGAAACTACACATTATGAAAATTTGAACTTTAGCTTTCAAACTGAGCTGGCAAATAATGTCGGGCAAACCTGCATTATCAGGAGTTAGGCACATAGGCACCACTATCTTGTGAAAGAAGATAGTGAAATACAGACATTGAATTTAAACTCGTATGAAAACTTTTAAAATTTTATTTTAGTACTTGGATCACCAATTTCAATACATTTTATATTTGCAGATGTTTACAAGCGAGTAAACATTCACATTCAAACAAGTACCATTTATTTATTTCTTCTGTGTGGTAGTCTCAGGAACTTGATTTGTGTAAATTTGAGAGATACTCTTTTGTGTTTGAGCTCCTGCTTTTAATTATTTTGATGTCAAAGTATGTTTAGACTAGGTCCTTAGGCATTCATTATTTTCTAATTATAATTTTGTTGACTGACTGCAAGGTTTATGTTGAGCAAAAACAATCTCAATGAAGAGATCCACTTCAGTCTTGAATATTGTCTGCCAAGATTTAAATTTTCATGAAGGAAAGTACTGGTTTTTAAAAGTATCTTTGTGTTAGGATACTATAACATTAAAGAAGAAAAAAAACCCAAACAAACAAAAGACAAACAAGGGCATCCTTACCTTCAGTTTCATGGATTTTGTTTGGTTCGTTGTTTTGTTGTAATTTTTTTTTCCAGGTTTGCATACCTGAAAAATTTAATTTTACTATGCTAAAAATCTACAATGTAGAAGATTAGTTTCTTAAACTTTTACTCAAGGTAATCTTGTCCAGGAAGATTGTTACTTCAAAACAACTTAGATCAAGCATTTTTAATCATATTTAAATACTTTTAGAGGAGAGAGGGAGGGATGCAGAGTTTGCACTCTCACTAACTAAGACCATAGTTGCATCATTTTTTCAGAATAAAATTTAGGAGTCAAAATTGGAAAAAGCATAGCCAGGAAGATAACGTTGTTAGCACCTTTTTAAAAATTTCACCGGGCTTTGCATTGCATGCTGCAGCATGTCATGTTTTTTTCCACGCTATTCATGTCATTGTTTGTGCTTTATGTAGCTCTAATACTTCCATTATACAAGTGGCTGTGAATATATCACTATATACGATCCCAAATAATGTGAGGCTGTTCATAGTGCTGCATACAGTGTCTCCTGTGTCTCCATATTGCCCATGCTCTTTTTTGCAGATAGAAGAAAAGTTCACAGAAATTGGTGTATGTCACTGAATACCACTGCAGTTCTCTACTGCAGAAGGCACAGATCTTGGTCTTTCTGTTGCTGTTATTCCATTTTATCAGCCATCAGATTTGTCCTTTCCCTAGAAAAATAAACTAGATGACCTAAGGAATAAAAGGCACTAACAGATTCTTCTCGCTGAATTTCTTAGAAATTATTTACTTTCTGCTCCCTTTCCTCCCTCAGAGGAATAATCTGTAAGAAATGCAATGTGACAGCCCCAAAATCGATGCATAGCATGGTCATAGCATGACTGGATGGATGTTAGCAGGGCAGAAAGTCTGCCACTTTCTTTACTCAGCTCTCACTTTCTTATTGATTCTTACTTCTTTCCATGTTCAACATGGTTCATGAAGTAACATACTTTAAAAAGTTCCAAAAATTTGAAGGATATTGACACTTGCAATGTCGGGGGGTTTTGTCTCTAATACATATATTTTATCTCCTAACTGAGATTAAAAGTACTGATACAAGTCTCTTCTTCCAAAACATGTACCTCCATTCTGAGGTACCAAGAGCAGTGCAGATGCAATATATATACTGGGTAAAGAAAGCTAAGAGAGTGGGAGAGAATGAAACTAAGAGTAAGAATTTTTAAATTCTTGTAATCACAATATTAACTATGGCAGAGATACCTGTAGAGTTACAAAATCACACGCTTTCTGTAACTGAACATACAGATACTTCGTACCCTTGAACTGTTGTTCAGAATACAAGGGAAAAAAAATTAAAGGGTATTTATCGTAAATACTTCATTTCCAGAATAGTGGAGATACTTTACATACTGAAAGAAATACAACCATGTAAGTACAGCTGAACACGTTTATCCTTCCTCAAAAAGCTGTAAAAGTATCTCTAGTGTCCTCCCTTGAGGACAGTATTCTGCTGCTTTTTGATATTGCAGGCTTTGAATACATAAAATAATACAAATAGCAGAATCAAGAAATACCTGGGTTGTACTGAATAAGCTAAATAGATTTATTATCTCCATCTGTCACTGTCAGATGTATTTTCAAGGTGTATCACTGTCATAGCACTTCCTTGACTTTTCCAATTTAACAGTGTAATTTTTCCAAAAAGGAATTTGGAGCCTTAAAGATGTATGCATCTGCTGTCCAGATGTGGCATTTTAAAAGTTTCTCTTCAGCTACACATCCTGGAGTGTATAGCTGGAAAGGAGAGAAGACAACAGGTCCCTTAGTACTTCTGATAAGTCTGTCTTTTGTGATCTGTAATAGTCTTAATAATAACAAATGCAGATGTAATAAGCTTTTTTAATCCTCAATATTATCGCACATATAAAGTCAGGGATCATATTCACTGTTTGAATTGTAGCACCATGTAGAAACTACATATGCTGTGAATCCTAAATACTTTTTTAATGCCCCTATATTTCTCAGGTGGTCTTCCATTTTGTAAATACAAGAAATTGATTTCTATTTCCTAGGTATATGACCTTGCAGGCTATATTAAAATGCATGTTTGTCAAATGAGTCCATGATTATGGCACACTAGACTGGGAGAATACCTGGAGGCTAAAATTAAGACCAAA
The DNA here is from genome assembly GCA_013400335.1 of Eurystomus gularis. Classification (NCBI taxonomy): domain Eukaryota; kingdom Metazoa; phylum Chordata; class Aves; order Coraciiformes; family Coraciidae; genus Eurystomus; species Eurystomus gularis. The sequence goes on from VZZY01018269.1 coordinate 21,954, forward strand.
ATGTAATAGATTATTTTAATTTTATTTTATGTTGGATTTAAACTTTAGATTTGAACTAGCTTATTATTAATTTTCACTATGTGAATTAGTTGGTTGGTTGTGAATTTCATCTGCAGTGATTTTATATTCTCCTCAAAGGCAAAGTCGGTTGATAAGCTAGATCATAAATAATTCTCCAAAGGATGTTGTATTTTGGGGCATAGTATAATCAAATAGTCTTGTTTGCCTTTCATTCAGAATTTGCTGTGAGAAAATTCTTGGAAAAATTCTCTTGTTACACTTGTGGAATCTGGTCCCCTAAGAAACCTCTCACTACCTTCTGTATGAGTAACATCAAGATGCAGCCACTGTGGACAGAGCTGCAAACATCCTCAGAAGTTATTCATTCACAGAACAAATGATAGAAGCTATTGTCCCTTAGGTTTCCAAGAAAAAAACCCTCTTGATTAACAGGTCATTAACAGATCAGGCCACAAAAATTATTATTAAGGTTAATATAATTAGCACGTCATATTTGGAGACTGAGTACACAAAAATGTCTTACTATATGAGCATTGTTTGACATTGCATTTTTAATTTTTTTTTTTAAATAAATTTGCTTTTGCCCCTATGCAAAATAAAGGAAGATAATTAGCTGCAGATCAGAGTCAAACCTACAGGACATGTTGATGATGTACCTGAGGAGATCACTGGTGGTGATATTTTCACTGTACTGGATAAATCATTTAAACTTACTTACAACATCTGTTGTAATGAAAAGAAGTCATCACAGAAAGCTCTGCAGTTTATGGTTCAGCCCTTGCTTATTTTAAAATACACAAATATCGCATATCTCTTATTTTGTTCATTAGTCTCTGACAGAGGCACAAAGTTCTTTTATGAAATAGTTACACAATTAATTGCCTTTTGAGAAAATCTAAAATAGAAGCTTATTATTTTATAATTGACAAGCCTAAATGCTGGCATTTTCTGTAATATGTTGTCACCTTTTCAGAATTTTAGACCTCTTGTTTGAAGTATTAACTATGAATAGCTTTGATTGTCTTTCAAAGTGTTTTTTCGTTTTCATTCCAGTGTTGTGCATTTTAAATGAAGGATATTAGGTAAACATATTAGCCTCTGTACATTACTGCTTGTCATACTCAAGTTAAATTCACTGTCTCTGTTCCTGAACACAGTCTGGTCTGCAGTACTGCACTCAGGGAAAAAACTAATAGGCACAGTAGCTGCTATCCTGAAGTAATAAACTCCTTGAAAGTCAGTCCTCTTTCATCTTCGCTGAACTTCAAGATAGAATGTCTGTCTTAAATGTCAAATAATAAAGGAAAAGAAAGAAGCTAAATATTATATCGTATCGAAGCATTGTGTTGTTTTTTCTTTTACCTCAAAATGCAGCTCAGGTACTCAGATCCATTCCATCTGTGTGGTCATATGTTCACACAAAGCTTGACCACATTAAATTCAACAGTTTATTGTTTCTAATTCTATATTACGAGCAAAGAAATTGCTGTGGTCACACCTAGGGTTTTAATAGTCTTCAGCTATAACTACCTCTCTGGCAAAGTTCTGGTTCATGTTCAGACAGAAAACTCCTCTTCCTGAGTGACCCTAACAATATTTGTAAAAAGCACGCTTTTGTTGAAACAACTGCTCCTGTTCCTGGTGCTTCTCTGGGCATACCTATGAAATCAGGGCTTCTTTGTATCCGTGGTCTGTGTTGTGCACAGTTTCTGCACCACAGAATAATTTGTTCTCATACCAGTAAATTGGTTCCGTAGGCATACTGAGACTTTTGACTGGTTTTCCATTGATCAAAAGGCTGGGGCCTCTTGTCTAGTTTCTCAGTGTTGAGTATGGATTCTGTGGTCAGCAGAATTTTCGCTGTTCTCAGCAGCACCAACAATTTGGTGCTATTTTTGTGCCTTCAGTATAATTCATATTACAGATATAGTAATAAAAGTAAAGAAAATGTATAATATATAATAAATGTGTAATACAATATATAAAAATAAATACAATAGTAATATGTATTATAGAACTATTATATATACAGCCACACAGAGTTGTCTGTTTTGTATTATTTATTGCCAAGACAGGAGTCATCCCTAAGGTGCTTTTAGTAGCTTAGCATTTGAGAAAACTGGCATAATGACAGCCCTTCTACTGCATGGTATTCTGTCACTTTTTTTTTTTTTTTTCAGAGATCTTTAGTTATAATCCAGACATTTCAATTGCTGTGGGCGGAAATTTGGCAGGTGGAATATTACTGCGGAACCGATTTACTCTTTCAGGTTTTGAAAATATTGGTGTAGATGCATTTGTTAAACTTTGAAACATCAGTTTAGTTTGGGGTATTTTAATATCTTATTCAAGACTTTAAAATTAAGAGGCAGTACTTAGCGTGTCATCACCATGACTGAAACTGGTGCATAGTAGTGAGGAAGTGGATATTATTGATTCTATATGGAGTGGGAGTGTCCATTAAAAGCTAACTTTGCTATAAGCCTTCAGAAAATGGTAGTACAAAGCTTTGTTTCCCTGTGTTGACCGAATAGCCGGTTAAGACTGATTTATAATTCTTACGGTGTGTGGCTTGCAGTGCTCTAAGGTAGGGGAGATTGTCACCAGAAAAGTAATTTTTTGTCTAGTTGTCTGGGTCAGAGATCTGTTCATTGATCTAGTGAAATAACCATTGGTGAATTGCCCACTGCACACACAGAGAGAGAGAGAGAGAAGGAGAGAGAGAGAGGATTTATCATAATTTTATAAAGCCAAATAGCTTGGCCAGTTGATAATTGGAGTGTGAGTGTATAATGGTAAGGAATTTGGATACTATTATGGCAACACTAAGCTGAACATTTGGAACTTGCCTTTCTGTGATAAAAAAGAGAGAAAACCATTAGGAAAAAATCTATACTTTACTAATTGCTTAGGTGGACAGTTTAGTTTCTTCATCCTCGGTAATGCACAGTGTTTGAGCATGTGCCAAATGTACCATGTATCATGTACAGAAAAGAAAGAAAATGCTTCTTGGCGAGAAGTATATATCAAGTCATCCTTATTCAGACCATCCTGGAGCATCTACTGCAGCTTTGAGATGCCAGCTAGAGCTCATGACTCCTGTGCCTAACTTGCAGTGCTACAGCAAGGCAATGATGGATCCAGTCTCATTAATATTTTCATGAGTCTGTCTGAATATTCTTTTAAAAAATTTCTTGGCTGGGGCATACTCATTTTATTCTCATGGATTTCTCCAACATGGTCAAATGAAATTGCCTGAGGTCTTTTAAGGGAAGGGTCTTCACATCTGTGTCATGAAGCAGTGCAGTATCTGATCTTCCATGGCTACCCAGACGTCTTTGTCTAAATCTTTTTATCCAGAACCTATATTCAGTATCAGAATGCCTTCAGTAAGGATTTTGCCTGAGGCTCCGCTGTGTTTCCAGCACAGTTTTTTGAGTTATATCATAACTTTAAACCCCAAAAACAGTGTCAGTGGTGTGCTTGCTTGCTGATTATCTATGACCTCTACCAATATCAATGATGTATCATATTAAAATAAATCCTTTTGACTCCATTCTTTTGGAAATGTTTGGGTTTTTTTTTTCCAAAATTCTTTTGGAAATCCATTAAGATTTGCCCATTAAAATATGAAAGAACTCTTAACATTTGTATTAACAAAACTGAGTCCTTGTATCCAGGCTGCACAGTTTTGCAAAAAGATTTTCCAGAGACTTTGCTTAATTAAGCACCTTTAAAATATTAACTACTGACACATTCTAATCTAAATACCTCAAAACCATGAATTTGTATTAAGACTAAGCTTAAACCCTTCAAAAAGCTTTTCCTGCTGCTCTATAAAATATACAACACAGAAGGCCAAATTTAAACCTAGGAGACAAAAGACTTCAAAATAGATGTTTTCACCATACATCAGGTAAATTTGATTGCATCATAATTAGGAGGCAATTGATCTACAGCTGTATCACACTGACTGACTTGGCCTTTGAAAGATGTGAAGTTTGCCTGACACTATCACGGTGGATTTCAAGTTACTGGGTTTATTGTTGTATGTAGCAAAAAAATAAAAATCCAATCAAAAACTGTGTCATGTGTATAACTGTAAATCACATTGTAGTTATTTTTAATGATATATGAAAGGGATTTAACTAAAAAAAGCCAAAGACTGTGTTTTCTGAAGCCTTGTCTTCTTACATCTCTTGGGTTTGTTCACTAGGCCATGATGTACTGAGTAACCAGACAGAACTCTTTTTTCTTCCTATTCTCAAAAATTTTGTTCTTAGTGGAACTTGTCTAGTGGGGGAGGGGATGACAACTGTGTACATTAAGAAAAAAAAAAGATCCTTCAAACTAACACAAATGTTGTGTATCTGCTGCAGACTCTCTACTACTTATCAACACCACCACTACCTACTACTTATATGTGTTCTTTATCATTTCTTGTTCAAATGACATTCAGCATTTTATTGTCTCTTTTAAAAAAATAAAACAAGCCTACAAATTGTCTTGGTAGGTGTTTAGTGTTCAGTTAGCTTTTTAAGTTGTTTGAAGCAGGCCAATGTGACAACAACTGCAGTGTATAGAAAAGGGCTGAGAGACATTCTTATGGTATTTTTACAAGAAACTTTGTCACCATCATAAGCAGTATTTAATTCAGCCAGACAACAGGGAAAATGCCTTACCCTCACCTTGTCAGAAATATTTATCATTTCAGTTTGCTGAGTATTTGAAGGCCTGAATTTGAAGTTCTAGTTACCTCCAGGTTTTGCACAGAAGGAATTTTAAAGCATTTTGAATTACTGGGAAGCAGAATATTTGTATAATGGATATTTGCTTCATAAACTGTTGTCATGGATGAGAACAGAGGAAGAAAGACTTTTCAGAGCTTTTTTTTTTTTTTCCCTCAAAAATTTCAACAAATAATGTAAGGAAATGATCTGGAAACACTCTTCACATTTTAAAAGCACTTCCAATACTCAATTTATAAGGATTTAAAATATCATGGTATGCAAATATTTTATTTACACACATCTCTTCCCTTTCCTACTTTTTTATGGTAACGCTAAATGTTTTTCTTTTATCTGCAGATTAACAGTTATTATTTTATTTTTTCGTTCTGTATACTGCTGTCTGAAACAGGACTGCCAGGTTATGAGTTTGAGCTGCCAAAGTGCTTAGGCAGCTCAAGCCTGGCTCCAGGGATCATGTTATGGCAGGTATCTGGTGGGAGAGGACATTAGTGTGAGGCTTTTGAATGATTTGAATCCCCAGCAGGTGAGGACTCTACAACTCAGCTGCATTCCCGTTTTATCTGCATAATCTTCTGCCAGGGAAGCTTATAGACCCTCAGCTCTATTACGAACATAGAAATGATTTTAAGATGCCTAGGCATATAAAGACATTGGTATATAATTTACAGAATAAGGTTATATGACCATCATGATCTTGAAGTTTACTTCTATGAGAATGTGTAGGGTATTATCTTCAGAAGAAAACTGCACAGGGAGAAGGGAGGCTTCACTTCCCATTTATAAAATGAAACTTGACCCAAAAAGATAGTATGCTAGTTACAAGTGATATGAGAATTGGCTTTAGTTAGAGGAGTGTAATTTTCTGTGCGTTTAACCTACTTTCCCTGTAAGTAGATATATTTTAATGCTATTAGGATTGTCTGGGATATGTTTTAGTAGTCCTTTAGCGCCCACACTGCAGATGTTGATGACCCAAGAAGGCTTTCGGTACCCCTAAGATATAGATTTGCATTCTGCCAAAATATACCCTGGTGGGTCTTAATGCTGTAGTATAAGACAAAAACAGGTATTATCTACATTTTAATGTCTAACCATAAAAATGTGAATTTAAGGTAAAGAAACATCTGTGGAATTCTTGGGCATTTTTAATTTTTATTTTGAATATACTCTCAGTAAACTGATGAATGGGACAATACTGTTATCTCTTAGTAGCATTACTCTTACTAGCATTACTAAGAAGTTACCTAACATTTGGAAAAAAAAAATTCAGAACCAAAAAGAACATTTCAGGCTGTATCTCTGTTAATCATTTGTATCCCATAAAAATAGTATAGACCCACTTTTCAGTCAAGAAAACAAGGAAAAGGCTCATGAAACAAAATGCTGAAACAAAAAAAAAAAGAAGAAAGTAAACCACATCTAATATGTCTGTGCAGTGAACTCAATTTCTATTACCTTGTTAGGGCATGATGAAGCAGCTGTGGGATGTGGCATGTATCAGAATACTTTAGACAGAAACAAAATAGAGACAAAATGGAAGATTATGATACACTCTTACTACTGAAACTGGTCTAAAAACTTGAAATTATTTTACTTTCCAAGCAGGGAAAAATCATTCATTAGGGTGTCTGATTCTAAAGGCAGGCACAGCTTTTCCTGTATAGTAAGTTATGTGGTCAAAAAAGTGTAACATGTTTTGCAGGATTGAAACTTTTACACATTGCGTGGGTTTCCAAAGAAAATAAGAGAGGAACATTGGTGAGACTGTGTTGTTATCTTCAGATCTGAATGAAATACAGTAGAGGCATTGCTACAGATTGACTTAACGAGTGACTCATATACAGCTATTTTATACAAGCTTGGGACTTAAAACTGGAGTGAGTTCCTATCTAAGAGAAAACATCCTGATTTCCTGCAGTTATTGAGATAGGATCCTTGATGCCTCTGGTTTGCAATCATCATCATAATCACAGTATGCCTCTTAGCCGATGTGGTGAACCCATCCACATATTAAGGACTTGGGGACTTCGATCCCCTCTCAGACGTCTGCGCTCCGACCGGGACAGTTGCAAACAGAGCTCTCCATGCTGACACAAACATAAAGCCAAAACTTGGCCTTCAGAAACATCAAAGAAAGCAAGCCAGTGGGAAACACACATGTTATTTGAAATTAGATTTTGTGCTCTTCAGGACAACTACCATTACTTCTTGTGCACGTGTTCTGAGCATAGCAAAGAATGGTTGTAGTGTTTGACTGAAGTCTTTGGATGCCAGAGGAATACTAGCAAATGCTAATACTAATAAAGACCAATTAAACATGTATAATACAAAGTTGTAGCACCATACCTGGAAGTAAACTCTTCTTATAGAGCTAATGGACTGACCTGTCAGAAAAGTATCACAGTGCTCACAGGAGAACTTCCTTAACTGTAGTATTTTCAAACAAGTCAAGTCGTCTCTGCTTCCTTCTATTCTTCCACTTCTTTTGTTTGGCTGTTGCATGTTGGTGGGCTCTTTCTTACAGAAATTAAAATGCTGACAGGCTATAGAGTTCTTTTCCACTGGTTCCACATGACATGTAGGCGGTTTCTTGAGGATGAGAGTGCTTTTGTGTAGAAGTGGTGAGTTAGCTTTCTTCAGAAGCACTTTGATATTGCCAATTAGTAGCTGTGAGGAAGTTTGTCTTCAAGAGCTGTTGGCACAAACAGTTGGAATTTATAATTATATTCTTCAAAGCCTCAAAATAGGTAATACTAATTTGTTAGAACTCATACAGTGATGGAAAGAAACCTCTTTCATAGCCTCCTTTCTGAATGATTATTGAATAAACAGATATTCAGATACCATATTTGAGGCAATATCAGCATGGGAGAGATTGTATAGTCCACTTAGGGTTTTCTCTGTTTATCATTTTCACCTACTTAATACCTCAAGTTTTAAGATCCTGCTGTCAAGAAGGAGGTTGGCGCAGTCATTTACTGGACAGTAAAGAATTTTCAAATTATTATGTAATTGTACATATTTATAATTTCTAAGACTTGGGAATACTCAGGTTCCAAGTTGTCATTTTCTTGTTACACAGTTTCATATTTAGTAAGGTAAGCTTATGACTTCTATTTTTTATAGAGCACTATGTTCTAAAATCACATACATTTAGAAATTTTGGCACCATTAAGTAAATAATTGGAGAATGTCAAAATGAGGTAGTATGGTGTGTTATTGGAGATCTAGTGGTGAATCTTTCTTTTCAATTGGTTGCCTATTTGAGAACTACTGATAAAAATCTCAAAATTTTTTTTTTCAACTTCTTTTGCTTATATAAGATGTTGATAAATTAGAAGATACTGTGATAATGTTAGGAGTTCTGACAGAGTTGATGTTTGTCAAAGTGAATGCAGTATTCAAGATGGATTTGGCAAAGGCCCTGGAATACACATAAAGAAAAAACTACATATGATTCCTAAATGTGAAGTCCTAGAGAGCAATTTGAAGGATGTGGAAGTAAACCATGTCATACCAAAAGCAGGTCAAGCCCCATAGCTAAAAACTACAGGCAGCTGCAGGTTTAGTTTACAAATATAGAAAAGTCCTTTGCAAATATCTAGAAGCAGAATACAGTCCTTAGCAGTGTCTAGAAGCAGAAGATTAAGGAAAACTATATCAGTGGAGCAAACATATCATAATTTGTTTCTTCCTGTAACCTTACAGTCTCCAACAGCTGCAACTCAAGGACTTTCTGATCCACCAATGGCTTTTGGGGCTTAATAAGCTTTAAAAAAATTATCTCCTGGGAACTGGTTTAGTAATTCCTTAAATTCAGGTCAGCTTTAGCATCTACAGCCTTCTGTTGGCATAGAGTCATTCAGGTTGGAAAAGACATCTAGGATCATCGAGTCCAACCTTCATCCCAACATCTCCCTGACCCCTAGACCATTTTCCGAAACATCACATCTACTCATTTTTTGAACGCCTCCAGGGATGGTAACTCCACCACTTCCCTGGGCAGCCTGTTTCAATGCCTAGCCACTCCAATGCCTAACTACTGGGTGAAGAAGTCCTTCTGCTTGTGCTGCAGCTACCACCTTCTAACTTCATCCCAGGCCTCCCCATCTTCTTTTGGTGGATGATACAATGTGCACTTAAACACTGTTCACTCATGGCATCACTTATGACTGTATAGATCTTTAAAAAAACCTGCACTCTTGAACTACTTACGTTTTCTTTTGTAGGAGTGTGACTGACCAGCTCCTTGTTCTGCTGGTTTGGTCTTTTTATCTTGCTTTGAAGTCCATAATGTGACAGAGTGATATGTGCATCTCTCCTTGCCAGTTGCTTTTCTTTGTCTGGGGGATTCTGCTGTCATTAAAGGTAATTTGGTGCAAAGTGCGGTCTACCCACAAAAGACTGATTTGATTTAGGACAAAATAGAAAGCTATCTTAATTATTAATTCACTGCTTTCTAGCTTTGAGACAGACTGATGCTACACATACAGTTTTAAAACTAGTTCTGGAACTAAATAGGATTTGCATTTTGAGTGTTTTGGAGTAATTCTTACATAGAATGTGAAACCGGAGGGTCTTATATACATCTGTTTATGTTTAGAATTGTCTCAGGAGTTTTCAGGCATGTTTATTCCCCCTTCTTAGCCCCACTTTATTAATCAACTATTTGAGAACAGCCCTAGAATAATTGTTTTCTTCTGCTAGCTTATGTGAGTATAGCCATATCAATTACTTATCCATGTAAAATTATAAAAGTTATTTGTAGACAGACTTTTATAATGAAAAAGACCTTTGGCTTACTTCTATCATCATAAATTTGAAATATTCCAGCCCCAAGATCTGAGATTGTAACAGTTATTCAGATGAAACTGGAACTTTAATACTATTTTTATTTAAAAAATTCATTGCTGTATAATGCATTAACTGTCTTGCTCGAATAAAAGTGTTCCCACCAAGTGGGAGTTAGGAACGTGATTTATTTTATAGATAGCATGCAGCACTGACTTTAAATAATTCTGTCACAAAAGGGGCAAGATCATAGAATCATGGAATAGTTGTAGTTCAAAGGGACCTCTGGAGCTCAGTACAGGGTCAAACTAGATCTGGTTGCTTAGTGCCTTGTCCACTCAAGTCTTAAGTATCTCCAGGAATCCCTGAACAAAATTAAATTTCTGTTCCTCAGACAGCATTGTACTTCTTTTATTTGTCCTATTCACTTTTCTCAGGATGTTATGGTCACTTTTGCAGGAGCTGCATCTGACTTTCACATTCCTGACACATCCCTTAGTCCCCAAGACTTGATTCAACAGAGTTATTGTCTTAACCTATGGCACAAGATTTATATGCTGTGTTACAGAACAGTAATTGTGTTCTTTTATGGTGCTACATTATGCACTTTCCACTTTCAGTGAAATGAGTCTTCGCATGCTTTCTGTGTAGATGTGAAACTACACGGATATTAAAGAGGTCTTGAGATTATACTGGCTGTGTAGGGAAAGATACTGTAAGAGTTTGGAGCACTATTTACTTTCATAGCAACCCATTATACTTACCATTATTTTTTAACCAAGGCAGTACATATGGACCATTGTGAGCTTTGATCGTAAACTTTACAGTTTTTTAAGGACTTAATTAACATAACAGATTATTGCAAAAAGTTTGGTTCCTATGCATTTAAATGTATGTGTTTTAAGTACTTTGCAGTCAGCTCAAAATCAGTTACTTTTTACTGTAGCTTTCAAGACGCATAGTTTTTCTAAAATGTCAGTGAACAAAGAAATGTAGGATAGAGAGCAGCTTTTTGAAAGAATAGCAAGATATTAGTCAAAAACACCTCTTAAATTTTAAAATGCATCCTTGATTACTGATATCTTCAATTTATTGTACATCCATTTGAGATAATTAAATGCACATAAACAAGATTTTGAAACAAGAAACAATCATGTTTCTGTTGAAATATTCTTTATATCATCTCATTTTTCTCTTGATTGCATTACACAAATTTATACTGTTTTGAGTAGAACTGAGAAATACTGGGTATGATTCTATTTCAAATATTTCTGTTCAGGTTTTCTCAAAGTTTGTTTAGAACCATAGCAAATGAAATTTCAGTGAAGTGAGGATGTTTCAGACTCAATGAGCTTTGTCCCCATTTCTCCTATTTGTCAGTTTGGTAGGATAAAAAAAGCCTATTTGTGGGATTTCAAACTATTTTCACACTGTGTAACCTGCTGAAGGCTTCATCTTGGACTCATAGCAGAACTTCCTTAGGATAAGACTTGCATTCAGGTTGTTCCAGTGGTATAGAATCATATAATGGTTTATGTTGGAAGGAACCTTTAAAGGTCATCTAGTCCTATACCCCTGCCATGGGCAGGGACATCTTTAACTAAATCAGATTGTTCAGAGCCCAGTCCAACGCGACCTTGAATGTTTTCAGGGATGGGGCATCTACCACCTCTCTGGGCAACCTGTTCCAGTGTTTCACCACCCTCACCATAAAAAATTTCTTCCTTGTATCTAGTCTAAATCTACCTTCTTGTAGTTTAAAACCATTACTTCTTGTCCTGTTGCTACAGGCACTATTAAGATTTCTGTCCCCACAGAGAAGTGCTTTAAAGTAGCAGCACCACACTACTCAATAAATTTATTAAAACTGCTGTAAATACTTCAGAAACTGAACAAAATTTGTTTCCTTTCCAGGAAAAATGAAAATCTGAAGGTGACATTTGTCCCCAGATCACAATGTCTATCATTCTCTGTGGCTTAAATCATTTAATATGAGTAAAATAGCTAAATTTCCTATAATTTGTATGAAAGTTTCCTAGCTTTGAGGGTAACAGCAAATTTGGGAAGCAGTAATGAACTCCAGCAAAACAGTTATTTTGTAAGGATCTCTGAATAAAGGCTCATGACAGTCTTCATTGATTTAACAATGTGTGACACTAAACAAAACCAGCATTACTCATACATTTTTTACATTTCTTGGTTTAAATTCCAGCATTCAAAGAATAATTAATGTGAGGCAGTTGCCCAAGCAAGCCTACACTCTACAGTAAATAACACTTTCTAATTAGTGTGGATGTGGTTTGGAGACTGAATATCTGATTAACATGCATAGCAGAAGTTGAGGTTAAACTTCATGAACTGTATAAACCCATGCATTGTGTAACCAGCTTTCTTTTAATATTACATGTATCATATCCATACACGGTCCATATATTGTGCTGACATTTGCATAGCTACTTCCTGAAGGCCCAGTAATTCTGTGAAGAAAGTGCCGAGTCAGACATATTGTCTCAATTTGCAGTAATCCTTGCAGAAATGCTGTGTGTTCCTTCAGGCTGTTCAGGTCCAGTCATTGGAAACCTCATTCAGGCAAGCCAAAGAGGGTGCCCATGTTACAGAGGTGCCTCTTCATATACCCAGGGCAATTAAGGTCTGGGGACTTCCATGATTCAAAAAGCTAGTATCGATGCTGGGGATACTGGCTGTATATGTGGAACTCCAATAGACTGTCTTTTGCCTTCTGGGCTTTCTTCAGCTGTTACTGGTTATTCCTGTTCATTGGGAAACACATGACACTAATGAGCTGTAATTGTTGTTGGATTTATGGACCCCTGTAAGAGGAGTATGCTGGGAGACCAAACACCAGGCAAATATCAAAATCTCAGAAAGCACTTACTTGTTCTCAACTACTAGGCAATCAATAGGTTAATACCTAAGAATCAAGCACTGATAACTGTATTGGTCAAGCTTTAGGTGTGTGATACTATGAGTCTCATGCTGCATTGTTAGCTCTGATGGACAGAGATTTTAATCTCTGAGAGTGAGCTGACTGGCTCAACAACACCTTGAATCAGGAAGCCAAAACCATCTTCACCAAGCTCCATTGCATATCTCCAGTGTTTATATATGGCTTTCCATATGTGAGAACCAATCTGTTCTAGCTTGTTCAGATGGATGCTTTTTTATTCTGCTGTCTTAAGGCTGCTATGTATTTGTAGGCTGGTTGCTTATCATCTGTTTCCTTCCAGCAAGATGATACTATGTTCACTGTACTATTTTTTAAGAGTGCCAAGTGAACAACTGAGATTAGAATTAAACTCTACATTATGACCACAAAATATATACATATTTTTAAGTAGTTAAATGATGGGCACAATCTGTGGTATGATCCAACAAAAAGAAGCACAGATTTCTGAAGACATTCACAAGTTATTACTTAAGAAAAAATGCAACTAAAATATAAACCGAAGTCTCTTATTATTTCTTTCTTATTCACTGTACTACAGTCAATTTTTAATGATTGGTTTTAAAGAGAGAGTCTGATCATAGTGTTATTTTTATTATTTATAAACAGAGATCTATATTCACAGATGCAAGTTGTTTCATAAATTCCTTTGGAGTCTGGGTCATTTATTGCCAGACATTACAAAAGCAGCATATGCCAGTCATTTTCAGTAAGTTAGTTATCCTATGTCATCATTAATTGTGTTTTGAGGTACATATGCATGGTCCTTGCTGGTAGCCAAAACACAGAAACTTACTATGTGAAACATTTCAAATATATTAAACATTTTTGCAGATAACAATGTGTAGAACTGTAATATTGATAAAAATATCAATTCAGTATCTAGCTAAAATGTCTTCTAATATTATGAGCAGTTATAATTTCATTTATTTGCCATATGAAGGATTACATCTGGTGAGATGAGTTTTTGGACAGTGAGAAGGAAAAGTAGAAAATTTGCATTCTTTTCAATGTAAGAAAACTATATAGCATATGTGTCATCTGCAAAAATTACATTATTAACAGTAGGAGCATTCCAAGAGAAATACATATCTATGTATATAAATATATATAAACAGAAGCAACAAATAAAACTTCTTTTTTCTCTTTTTTCTTCTTCCCCACCTCTCGAGCATACTGGGTCACAGTATTAACACCAATACAGGGGAATAGAAATGGAGGTTTTAAAAGTGCTAGAGTCATGGGCATATGTCATCAGGTAATGTGAAACCCAACTACCGCATGCTTCTTGCTGTTCATAAAATCTGAATATTAACCTCATCACTGATGAACAGTAAAAAGTAGAATGGTTGTGAAATGAGGAGGAATAGACTGATCCGTCCTGAAGGAAGGGAATGGCAGTGACAAAGAGCCAGGGCTACCACAGCCTCAAGTAATGGTGGTGCCACACTCACAGCTCATCCTGTGGAGCCTGTTGTTGACAGACTAGAAGGCTGCCATACGTGTAAATTTCAATTTGTCAAAAGAAATAGAAGTTGTCTTTGAATGTCCTGATTTCCTACTACTTCACTACATCTTCTGTGTTCTGCTATTTCCTTTCAAATACTGTCATTTTGTGCTTTTTCTTTCTATACTTCCCTTTCAATGTCTTGAAATTTTACGTACAGGCAAAGGCCTCTCCAGCAGACTACTACTTTTTAGTAGTAGTTCAAGTAGAAATTGTGCTTTCAAGCAAGTTATTTGGGGTTCTTTTTATATAAAAGTTAATTACTTAGATATAGATAATGAACTATATATCTTGCATAGAATTTTTAAGCCAATCAGTGGACTGTATTGGAAACCTGTCCTTTATGTTAGCTGTTTAGTTTCTATAAGTGGATTTTCAGTCTCTGTAAAGTTATGCTTGACTGCTCCAGATGGGAAAAAGGTGGAAAAGCCCATTTTAAACTCCTATCTAAGCTCAAGCAGAGCAGGTATACTTGCTCTTTTAAGCATGTCATTTAAATTAATATTTCACTTGCTACAAACAACTTTGTTGGGAATAGGTACCGTGGGTGTAGAGGAACTCCCAGAACAGTTCTTGGTTGCGATACACATGCAGTAAAATCCTCCTGCTCAGCTGAGCTTTGACATAGGACAAGAACAAGCATAGTCCCCCTGGCACTTAAGTTAATGGAATGATCTCCACTCTGAATAAATAAGTACTGGCTTTTCCTTTTCACCAAGTGAAAATTGTCACCAGCCAGCTCAGATGGGGTTGCATGGATTTTACCGCTGGTACAGCTTTAAATCACAGTATTGAAGACAAGTATATACCTGATTTAACTAGTCCGTGCAGCAAGGTGACAGAGAGTGACTGTGTGCATGTACCAGAAAATGCAGTGAGTTTGACTAAATGTTTGTGACCCTTTAGAAAGGAGGATGAGTCATCTACTTGTATGTCAGTTCTAAAGGTTTGGTTGAGTCAATGAAAGTATGCTTGAAAAAAATGTTTGAAAGCAGCGCTGCCTCAGATGCACTAAGAGTTTGTTTTTGATTCAGCTGCCAAAATATGTTTGTTCTTGAGGATGACTTCTCACTCGTAAAGACTGAATACATATTTCATTACTTCTTTTCAGCATGAAACTGCTCTTTCCTTTCAGCATTCCTTTGTCTTTTTTGTTAAAATTAAAATAGTGGTCAGGTGTTTTCTAATCAAGAAATGCTAATGAAATACAAAAACATTATAAGAGTTAATGGGAATAAAAGCATGATAAGAAGTGCCAGAACTTTAGCTTTTTGCTCACTTCCACAGACAAAGTCATATTGGGCAAACTGGATGACTTGCTACAATGACTTAGATCTATCGGATGTCCAAGTTAGGGTACTTTCTCTGACACTTGTCAAATTGTTGTATTGATCCATATAACTAGACATTTTCCTTATATCAGAAAGGTATCTAAAGCAGTAAAAACTGAAAATTTAGACTGCAGAAGTAGGAACATTAGCTTTAATGGTCGGAATTCCCCATGTGGTCAGTGCTGACAAAGCCAGTTCTTGGGTAATTCAGCTAGGCATTTCACTGATGGTTTGTGACCCTAAGGGGAGACCTGACTTTACTATAGGCTAAGATCCCTCCTTCTCGGTGGCTTAGCACAAGCTAGTCCCTTCTTCAGTACTTCAGGGAAGCTGATTTCCCAAGGGGCATCAGAATCAGTTGCAGTGTGCAGTACTACCACTTTGCAGTCACAGAAGTGAAGCTGCCATGTGTGTAAGCCATTGTGTGGAGTGAAACTCAGTTTCGTTCTAAAGCTTTTGTCCAAATCAAATATCACATTTTATTCTTTCACATCTTCATCAGCGAAGAACTTATCTAGATTAAGTCTCCAGTAGATATGGGATTTGTAATACAAGTTATAGCAACACTTCATAATTAGGGAGTTTGTTCTTTTTGTTTTCTTATTGATGAAAATTACTGTGGTTTTGTCTTGTTTAATTACAATTGCACCTATTTAGAAGCTTGACTATTTTTGTTACAGGTAAAAATAGTAGTAGAGGTTTGTCTGTTCTATTTATTCTCAAAGATGAGACTATGTAGCTGAAGGGCTTCCAAAGTAAAATGTTTGAAATTTGGCTTATCTGTGCACCTCACATTCTTTTGTGGCCAGGATTTAAGCTCTAAACTAATGAAAAATGTATTGCTGAAGCCTGATCCTCAGTTAAGGGAGAATCCAAACTCACTCAGAAAGGACATCTTTGTATGTGAGGAAATGCAGTACATGCAACTTTCCATATCTCGTTGTGTAAATATTAAACTGTTCTCTAAGATTGAGCAGTGAGCCAAAAGATGAAAATTTCATAATTTTTCTCTGCTGTCCAAGATTTTTTTACTAATGCTTGTGATTTTAATCAAGACTGAAGACATTTCCTTTCTTCTGTTTTCTAATTACCACATATGGAAAAATAAATTACTTGAATAACAGTTGTTCAATGAAACAATCTGCTGTGAAACTGATGCTTCCTCAAATGAGAATTTTAGCCAAAACTGTTGTATTTGGCATCTGCTAAGATACAGTTTGTGCTTCTCTACTGGAAAGTGGGCAGGCTCTCTTCCTTTCAAAGCCCTGCATTTTCATCTTTGCAGCTCCCACTGTTTAAAAATGCTGTTATAAAATTGTACCCACTATAAAAACAATACCTACACACTATAAATTAAGAAAAAATGTGAGTATTCTGAAATATGTAGATATAATTAACATTCCATCTTTTATTGAAAGCTGAGATACATCTGAGATAGCACTATAAATAAAATTAGTTGTTAGTTTATGGTATTTTTCTTCATGTTTCTTAGCAGAGATGGGAAGCATGATTGTATGCATACTTGCAACAAAGAAGCTCATTGCAGTGAATTACTAGATTGCATGAAGCTAGCTGTACTGTCAAAAGAAGTGCCCCTATCCTTGACTCTGAATTCATGAGTCATTCTTCAAACCCTGTAGGAACTTGCTGACTCTGTATTTACATCCACTTCCAGAAGGTTTATTTTGATCCCATTGCCAGTCATCCAGTCCCTAATGACCTTCAACAGCAATGTACTGCAAAATAAGAAATGCTTCAGGGACATTAACTGGCTAGGTTAAACTGGTGAAAAGAGATAGCTACCAGCTTTATTTTGTGTATCCTTGTAAGCTTTGCATTGTTTAAAAGAGAAGCAGCTGATGCCAACATTGTACATCCACTGCTTACCAAACAGAAGATTTGTGTAATAATTACTGGGAAAATTAGCATAGATGTATTTAGTGAGCATCAGCTTAATATTTTTTTAAACCGGTTAGGTTTTTCTAAGTTTTGACGGTTCTCTCACCACTTCCCTTTTATTTTATTTTTTTTTTTTTTGGCAAAGGGGAAACTTAAAAGAGGCATGTTTTTAATAAACAAGTTCAGCTGTTGAACGGTTATGTTACTAACTCAAGTTCCTGCTCAGACTGGTAATAGAACTGAAAACTGAAAAAGAGTGCTTCAGAATCCTAAGAAATGTGAATTGTCTG
Organism: Eurystomus gularis; assembly: GCA_013400335.1. Taxonomy (NCBI): domain Eukaryota; kingdom Metazoa; phylum Chordata; class Aves; order Coraciiformes; family Coraciidae; genus Eurystomus; species Eurystomus gularis. The sequence continues at coordinate 39,509 of VZZY01018269.1, forward strand.
GGTGGGCAGTGTAGCTTTCATGGTTCAAGTGAAGGGTGGAATAATCCTTAAATCTTTGTTCCCATCTTCTGTGAGCTACTTTGGTCATTTTTTCACCTGATTTGTATCTCAGATAAAGCTGTGCTGGAATTGCAATAGACATAACCTTTCAGTAAAAAAAAAAATCTTTCCCATTGATCCAGTCACAGAGGCAATAACCTGACTTGTTTCAGATTTTGAAGAGGCGTATATGCTTATATATGAAATATATCAACCATATATGAAATAATAAGGTTTTATTTATTTCTTTGTTAACAGATATCTGGTTACATTAAAACCTGTAACACTCAGGTGTGAGTACCCAGAGATGGCTATACTGTCCCTATGAGATCAGAACTGGGCCATTACACTTTTCCTAAGAAACTGTTCATGCTTTGATTTGCATGTTTATGGTCTGCACACAGTGAGCAGTATCACTTGTTTATAAGGTATTTTCTTCTATGGGAATAGTTAACATTTTGAAAAGTAATATTATAATTACTGAAATTATATTTTCATTTTGGCAATTGACATTATGGATCATATAACTTATTGAAATTTTGTATATTATAGTGCTATTAAAAAACTACTGTTGATATATTTATGTTTTTCCTGCTCTAATCAGAGACTATATTGGTAGGTTTTGTTTTGTTGTAAACAAATGTTCAGTTTTTTAATACTAACTTGCCATTACAGTTAATATCTGCTCTTAATCTAGTTTCATTCTTCTGAAAAATATGATACACTGAATCTGGAAAAAATAATGGTTAGTGATGTGATTAATTTCAAAATCTCATTTTCAAATTGCATTAATAGGTAAGATAGAATGTCTAATTAAAGTGAATTCAAGCTGTATTGAATAAACCTCATAAGGAAATTTTATATGAAAATAGGATAGATAGTAACTATTTTGACTTTGACTTTTAAAATGCCATGTGTCTAATTAATAAATAATGGCTTCATTTTGCTTTCAGAGCAGAGAAAATAATTCAGCTTCATGAACTCTAGTGATCCCAAGGATGGGAAGCATTTCCACATAACTTTAGGAAGTTCTGTTATGCATGCTGAAACTCCCAATATATGAATTATCACATAATTTATCTTACAGTAGAATTCAACAAAGGAAAGGTGAATTGCAAGGCCATAATTTTCATATTGGGTCTCAGAAGGCTTTATATTCTGGCTTCGGTAGAGTATGATAAAGTGTACTGAGGAGATATCATAGACTATCTGTAGACTCTATACGATAATTGGAATCCATTAGTAAGACTGTTTTTCACACATTAGCTCTCCCAGTTTTTTTGAGATCAGAACGTTCTGCACCTCTCTGTCCTTCTTAGATAAGTGCTAGATCTAGAGAGTAAACCAAAGATGAGGTATGAGTTACTATGACAAATTTATTTGTTCTTTGATTTACATATAATTTAGAAACAAATTTCTGAGAGCTAAGAAAACCAATGTCTGTCAATATATCTGTATTTCTGTTTTGGATATACATGGCCCCTGCAGATTTTCTTTTTTTTTTTTTCTAATTATTATTTACTTAAAAATGAAAATAACATGATATTCTTCAGAAACTTAGAGGTGTGTGAGTATCCTTCTCTGTAATGACACTAGAAAAGGAGAGTGTCTCCTTATGCCAAGAGGAAAACATCCTTTCACAAGAACTGAACAGAAGTGTCGGGAGGATCTGGTATCTTTACCTGAACATCAGGGTCTGGATATGAAACCGGCTTCTACTCTGGGAGTATGTGTCCTGTCCCATGAATATGAATTGTCTTCAGATAATTGTTAAGACCTGTCTGTAGATTCCCTCTTTAAGAGTAGAGTTGGGTGTTCTGAGCCTGCTGCCGGCATTGTGATACTTACCTTGTTGAAATACATGGCAAAATTTGCTTCATTGCCTGTGAGACAAGTGTGACATCTTTAGGAAAGAGTTTTACACCTTCTTCTCAATTGGCCAGTAGTAGCAATTTTTAACAGGGGTTACTTCTCTGTGCAATTCCTTGAAATCTTAAGTTATACTGCAAAAAAAGGTGTCTGCCGCAAAGGGTGGGAAACAGATTGGAGCTCTGACAATAGAGAGGCAGAACATTTTTGCGCTATTTGACTTCCAGCTGGCCGGTGTAGTTTCATCTGCAGCAGAATGGATGCTTCCATGTTCTAGCAGGAGAAAAGGATGAAGGGAGGAAGGGTGGCTTGTATGGCTCAAGTTATTGCTCAGTGCTTCCCGTGAGTCAGTAAATCTATGGCCTAATTAAACTATGCCCAGTGCATCCTTCTTCCCTTATGACTGGGACAATATCTTTTGCTGCTGTAATAGTAATCCAGCATCAATGAAAGAAAATGTCAGTCACCTTCATGGAGCTTCCCAGTGGAACTGAACAAACCAGAAAATGAGGATGATGGGGAGAGAAATTCAGCCTTTACTATGTTTAGCAGACCAAGAGCAGGTATTAATAATCTCTCTTTTATTAAAACTGACTTAAAAGATCCATTAAGGTTAGCTCACTGGCTTTTCTTTATTATTACACAGGGTGAAGCATCAAATGTTTTGACTGCAAGGAAAGGCTGATTCTTTAAAGTCTTACTAAGACTTAAGAGTAACATCTGTAAGACAACCAAGATTTTATTTCTTTCTTACTGATGTCTACTCAGCAAAAGTTGCAGATTTGCAATCTGAACTTGTGTCAGTTCCTTGAAAAAGTTATATGAAGACTTGCGTCTTTCTGGATTGTATGTTGTCTTCTCATTTTTTTAGTAATCAATCAGCAGCCTGAGGGCCTGGGCAAACTGCAGGGCACGTCTAGCATTTTGTTCCACAGCCCAACATGCTGTGGGCACAGCTGGACCACACTACAGCTCCTTTCCAGCCTCTGTGGTCTGGGTTTCCTGCCCCTCCTGGAAGCACAGGTCTTGTCCCAAGATAAGGTCTCAGTTACTTAACAGTCTCAGGAGTCTAAAGGACTTCTGTGATCACTAGTTTTATTGTATGCTGGTTTTTCCTATTTATGCCTAATATAATCTTAAATCTTCAGTCTAGTGTCATGTCTAACCTTGAATTCTCTGTCTTTACAGTACCTTTTCTCCTTTAATTTGTTCTCTGTCTCTCTCCAGCTGTTGATAGTTTGGGTTGCAAGATTTCCTATATGAGCTGATAAAGCCAATAATAATGTAAAATACGTAAGAAATAGAATCCAACTGGTCTTACTGTAATAATCTTCTTGCAGTCCAGTCTGTCTTCAAATGTAAAGTATAATCTAAATACATAGTTGTCTGCAAAGGAAAATGAAAAGTCTAGATCTCTTTGTCAGCCAAGTTTTTTACTCTTTGTAAATTTTCTGAAAAAAAAAATGGGAAAATATGTCTATCATATGGCATTTCTATAAAACAGAAAAAAGTATGTGCATGTTACTCTCAAATAATAGCTGTGTTACTGTCTTCCATTATGTATTTTGTTGGAGTTGTTATTATGGACTCATTGCTTGAAATTTTGTGTGTTTATGAATCTCAGGAAATAGAAGCACATTTCTACCCTTTGTGCTTGTGGGAGAAAATTTAAGTTATGACTTAATAGTCTTCCCCTCCTTTCTTTTCCCCTCCCTTCCCAACTCCTTCTCCTTCCTATTTCCTTTCCCTTCAGTCTATTTTCCCTTAGTATAGGATTTACCTATGCTAATTTTTTTTAAACATAATGTCTGCTAACAGTTATATGCTAATCAGAATTTTTGGAGTTTTGACTCCATGGAATCCTTCCCAAAATATTATCTTCTTCCATAATGTATCTGATGAATGAGCTGATTAAATAATTTGCTTGTTTGATAGGATTTATTTCTTAAATTTACATAGAGAGAATGAGATCTAATACAGAGTCTTTAAAAGAAGAACACAGGAATGACAATGGAAGTAGACAGTAGTGAGACGAATGGGATGAAGCTTGCTGTTTTAAGATTTTATAATATATTCCTGCCAAAAATTTTGCATCTACATTTATCTATCAACACATCTTTTCAGTCTGTTTCCTGATTTCTCTTTTCTTTCTTTTCCATCTACTTTTGCCTTTTTAGCTAACGTTCTTTGGCATAAGATTGGTTCAGTTGCTGCCTGAGTTTGGAAAATAATTAATACATTTTTTAATATTATTTCAGTCTAATTAATACTGAGAGCGTTCTAGGATATGTATAATGATAGGATGAGGGGCAATGGTTTTAAACTAGAGAATGGTAGATTTAGATTAGACATTAGGAATAAATTCTTTACTAAGGGTGGTGAAACACTGGAACAGGTTTCACAGAGAGGTGGTGTGTAGGAATAGGCATGAGCTTTAGCAACCTTGATGAAACAGCACTCTGCCCTTGAAGGGACAGTAAACAACAAAGAAGAAAGTGTGAGAAACAGACGGCCCTTGAAGGGACAGTAAACAACGAAAGAGAAAGCATGAGAAACAGATGTGGATGTTGACTGAGTTTTGAGAAGCTCGTGCTGATAGAACGGAACCAATGACAATGCTTAATATCAAGCATGAATGCAAGGTTTGAACCAATGATAATGATTGTAGCTGTGTGTGCTTGAGCGAAGAGCTATAAAACTAAGGGCTATCGGGCAATAAAGATCTTTGGTTGGTGGTCTTTGGTCTTTGATCTTTCCATCACCGGAGTCTGTTTTCCCTCAGGCTCCACAGTGGTGGAGGCTCCATCCCTGGAGGTGTTCAAGGCCAGGCTTGATGGGGCTCTGAGCAACCTGATCTAGTTAGAGACATCCTTGCTGCAGGGGGGTTGGACTAGATGACCTTGGAAGGTCCCTTCCAACCCAATGCATTGTATTGTTCTATGATTCTTTGTATATGCATGTACATATGTCCGTTAGCACATGTAAGTTAGTATATGAAGTATTCTAAGTGTGCTTCACTCACTTGTAACACCTGGAGGAAGACTCTTCTCCAAGTTCCCGTGTTTTCCTAAGATGTTGATTATATATTCTAGGACTAAAGCTTGTGTAGTTGACTATGGTACTGTAGGGTTTCTTTCCATACAAATCTATTTTGTGAATTCCTTTCCTCAGTCTTTATCTAAGTTGGGTTAATTTCATCCAGCATAAACTAGGAGTCTTGTCTTCTCTTCTGTATCCCATATTTTGGGTGGTTTTCTTTTAAAATAAATCAGTTGGATTTCCTTCAGGTCCCCTTATATTGTGTAAATATCAGCAGTTTTAGCCAAAGCCATACCAGCTAAACCAAGAAAATTGTCTGTGTTTTGACTTTTATTTAATGTGAAGACAGTAGGTTAAAATAATATGTAAAACCTCTGTATACTTAAATCCCTGTTGTAGATTCTAACAAATTCCTATCTAAGATTTTTCTTTTGTTAATCCACCTTCTACAAACTAATTGCTGCTTCTTCCTTTTTTAAAATTTCATTTTCATTGTTATTCCCTCTTTTTCTTTATTCTGTGTATTTTTTCTCATTGTCCTTTTCATCTCTGCTTCCAGTCCTGCAAACCTCTCAGTTAATTGTTGGTCTCTGTGAAATAAGCAAGTTGGGGAGAAAGATATTATAATTACTTTGCTTATCTACTTGACTAGTATTATATATAGTTTATATATTGCTTAAGATCGTACAATTATCTCTAGTTTAATATTGCTGCCAGTCAAACTACTTGGAAAATGAGTACCACACCAATGAAAAGTTGCCTTGTGTTTCATGTTCAATACCTGCAGTCCTTCCTCTGTCCTGTACTCTGTCTCGTTTCCCCCATCTCTTCCATCACTGTGGTTTTGAAGAAGAAAAACAAAGTGAGAATCAAAAATCCAGCATGCAGCTGCTTTAGGTACTTTTTAAAATTAGGTTTTGGGTATGTTTGTAATATAGGGGGAGTAACAAATCTGTATGCATACAAATGGCACAGGAGATTCTTCTGGACTTTTTCATTCCTCTGTAGATAAAGAGCAGTGGCTATAGGTCACAACCTAAAAAATGTTTTAAACAAGGCTATTTTAAATAAGAATTTACAATAAAGGATTAGCCACTGGTTTGGGCAAGTCACTGCTTGTTTTTTCTTTATTTTCGAAGCTTCATACAACTTGACAGATGCTTTTCTATGGCACAACGAATTTATTTGATGCATCTTTGAGCCCTTTGTTTCTGAAGACTTATTGCAATGTTTATCCAGTGAAGACATTCAATCTATTTGAGAAAGAAGACTTAATTGCCCTGTTACCAGAAAAACAGCAATCTTCTTTAGGATGATATGTGCGGCAGCAGTATAACATGTCTGAAGACATTTTTAGTTGCTGATTAATGAAAGGCTTACTTCCGAGACCCTAAAAAATCAGTTGTCACTTTTGTTTTAAGGTTTGCTTGTAATATATTTATAATTAATATGCCCTACTGGAGATGCTACCGTGCTGTGTCTTTATTTTATTTCTGAAAACTTTACCAAAAATAGTCACTATATTATTTTGTCAATCAGAACTTTCAGCTGTCCTAGTTGGATTTCAACCTAAACTTTATGACTAGCTTAAATGGTGCAAAAAGGAAGAAAAGTAGACACACAGGTATGAAGACTAGTTCTATTTTTCCCTTATGATACAAAGCAATATAATTGTATTCTATTATCAAAATGTCATTGCGCTCAGCTCATATTCCCAGCATGATTCAGTAACATTATGGGCATAACTCTCTCACAGTGTTACAGAAGGGCCTATTGATCACTTCAACTTTCTAAAGAATATTAAAATGTTCCCTTAGAAGTGCATGGGTCTTGTGCTTCCCCTCTGCAAAACTGACTTCTATTCTGCAATATTAAATAAAATAAAGTCTCTCTGGTTGGGTCATAAGTTTTCATTATAAATTTGTGCTGTATAGAGTAAGTAATAGACAACTTCAGGAACACCATACATGACTTGGTTTGCATAATGGCGCATGATTGTTCATACTGTAATTTAAAACATTTTATCAAAACTATTTCTCATACAAAATGCAAGGCAGGAAACAGAGTTGCTGAGTATTATTAGTTAAACAGATAATTCAAGAAGTTGAGCAGGGTAAGTAAATCATATGTGAATCCATACAGTACTGGTTTTCAGATATTTTAGGTAGTCAAGTGGCAGCACATGTGTTAACTGGAAATTAGCTTAGTTGTAATAGACTGTGCAGGATTTGAAAACTGGCTAGAAAGCAAGGCTTCCCACTGCTGTAGAAAATTTTTGATGTTTTGGATTTGTTTGTTCCATAAAACAGAAACAGAACCTTACCAAAAAAATGAAGGGTTTGAAAGGACCTCTTGCCTCAGAAGAGAGAGAGTCAGAGAGAAAGGAAGAGGGAAAGATTAATGCCAGAGTAGCCAATAGCACTAAGGTGTGTGCTATACGCATAAATATTTATTGATTGAGGAAAAAATGAGTCTAGTGCTGAAAACTCTCCTTTATTCTGTCCTCTGTTTAAGAAACCTTCCAAAGGAATTGATGCTTTCTGACAAAAGGAATTTTTCATAAATTTCCCAGCTAGCTCTGATGAGTGTTGCAGTGAGTACCGGAACAACACTGCTGACAGGAAAGCAAATGTTTTCTGTGTAATATAGATTCCCAATTCTACGTTGCTCTGTGGTGAAAGTGGAAGATGTGCAATGTAGGTCAGCATGTTATCAATTCTAGCAAATTAAAATACAGATGCTTCCTCTCAAATCAATCAAAGCATCTGTGAAACTTTACAGATTAGAAATAACACAGACATGTGATTCTACTTGACACTGCACAAAATAATTAGCTTTTTTATTGTAGTTCTCAATAGCTCTCATACTTACAAAAATGCGTCAAAATTTGTAGGTGCACAGAAAAGTTGCACAGTGACTAAACTATAAAAAATGTATTTCTATATTTTAAAAGTGTAATGCATTTGTCGAAGCATCAGATCAGAAACTTGGCTTGAATTTTAGAAGGAGTAAATCATGTTTTACCATTGTCACATAAGGGAAAATCCGAAGTATTTCCTTTTGTCTTTTGCTGATGCTATGTACAAAATGTGAATTGTGTTTTAGGCACTTATGACAATGAGGTCCTAGTTCAGTACAATTCCCAAAATGTCCTATTAATATAGATATGTTTCTTAGATCCTCAGTGAGGATCTAAGACTGAGACTTATATCTCTCTTTGTAATTCCAAGTTTGTTTCTGCCACATGAAAGAGCCCCTGCTTGACACTTAAACTTGATATCTCTTTCTTTCTGAATGTTTGGTGGTTTGGTTATTTTCAGTTTATTGTTGGGTTTTAATTGCCAAGTCCATTTTGTGTTATAGCATCATTAGTATTTAGTTCAGGCTTAATTGGTTGAATTAATGGTATGTGAACAATTATAAATTATTGGATCTGCAGCAGTTTCTCCAAAGTTATATCAAAAGTATAATTTTAAGAGGAAATAAAGGATGCACGTTCCTTACCTTAATAAAAGTACTTGAAGTATGGTAGGCACCAATCTCTCTTATGCAAAAGAACCTTGTTAAAAACAGATGCATGTGAAAGAATCTTACTAGTTTAATTGTAAGATATTTTCCTCCTTTTTGTCATACCTTTCGTATTTATTACTTAATTAGAACAGTGTACTTACACAGGTGGAATACCTCACTTTGCAAGATAGTGGCTTTTACAGCTTTTACAGCTTTCTGGTCTTATTTTAGCAATTTGATTGTGCCTCTTTTTCTGGTGTTTGAACTAACTAAAGCCATTGTTTCATTTCAGTTTGGAAGACGTTACATTGAAGACCTCTTTAATGATTTTCGAGACGGGCGAAGACTTCTGGAGCTCCTGGAATGCCTTACAGGCCAAAAACTTGTATGTGTATATTCACACGTTTACTGTATATTGAAGTCTTGGTGTTGTGATAATTGTAGTGGGTGGTGTTCATTAATTTCCGCCATTGATGTGGGCCTATGGAAACTATTTTTTAGGGGTCTGAATGTTTTTTATTTCCATTTCAAATTGAGGAAACATTGTGACTGACAGCTATATTAGACAGTAACCCTTTGCTAGGCATACATTTGAAATGAAAATGTTCTACTTTGTTGTATGCATTTATTAAGGAAATGTGGCAAAGACAAACAAGATTGGGGCAGTGTTCATTTAGATATTTAGATTTTAGCTGTAATTCAGAAATTATTTGTCACTGGATGTTTATGCCAAATACAGGGAATAGAATTTAATGTGTGGAATTAGAATATTTTGCTAATAAATTATGTACATACAGTTCATGTGTTGGTGGTGTACACATCTGAAAAGAGAGGACAGCTTGCTCTTACTACCTTGAAATTCTGAAGTGACACATCAGACATTTTTTAATATCCTTTCATGTGATCCTCAATTTTGTGAGCTTGGGATCTCTCTCTGAAACTTTCTCATAAAAGCCTAGTAAGGCATGCCAGGAGTTTGAGAATCAAAATCTAGATAAAATGTATTTGTAAATAAATATTAAACAAACTGATGCTTATCTGTCTGGTTGTAATGTAATATTCTTATTTGTGCCATGGAGAATAAGAATAATCCTAAATAAAAAAAGCTGGAATTAACTGATTTTATATACATTTCATTAATTCATTCACTGAAAAATGTCAAAGTACCAGATTACCTTCCAACTTTGTACGCAGTTTGTTTCACAATTGCCTTTGTTTTGTATCAGAAAGCTGCATATGCACAATGTATGGGAATATTGTCACTGTTGTCATAAAGTTAGGAAATAGAAAACTACAGGTGTAGTTTTTGAGATTTGAGTTACATATAGTGTATTCTAGTTTCTGATTTGGGGCAGTCAAATTTGTTTTATTTTCTTTGCAGACAAAAGAAAAGGGCGCCACAAAAGTTCATGCTCTGAACAATGTCAACAAAGCACTGCAGGTTTTGCAGAGAAATAATGTAAGTAATCAGCCAGACAGTGTCAGAACATCCTATAGAGAGCACACTTAATGCTTTGTAAATGTTGTATCGAACTCTGGCCCATAGTATACCATTACTGGAGTCAAGGCAGTTTTATTAATGTGACTTGGATATTTTGTCATTCAGCACCGTGATGAAATTTATTTCGAAGAGTTTAAAACCCTCTGCCAGCAAATGTTTGAGTAATGTATGTATAAATGGATGCTATCTGAAGACAGATAAACGTGCACTATTTTATAGTAATGCATGATGTTTAAAATACATTTTAAAAAATTAATTGCAAGAAGTCATCCATAGATGATTAAAAGGTGATACCTATCAAAATATCTACTCACAAGCTCTGACAATTATGAAGTCTGAAAAACTGAGGCTAAACCTTTTTGGTAAATTTTCATTGGTGTCTATTCCTTATGGTTCATAACATTAAGGAAATGAATCACATCCAAACCACTTTACATTCTACTTTGTCAAGATAGACTTTTAAAGTCAGTATCCTGTGCATCATTTTTGAGTAAATATTCTCATATCTTCCTTATGCAAGGATTCTAATGGACTTTAGCAGACATTTTCAGTGACCAACTGATTATGTCATATCTCCTCCTCAAGAATAGATTCAAATAAACTATAACATTCACTTAACAGTAAGATGTGATGGAACAGTGATAATGTATTCTATGCCACAGATTATATTGGATTTCTTGATAGCTACAGTAGGTCACTAAACATGTGTGGGTTCCACTACTGAATAAAGTTATAGATCTTATAAATATAAGGTAATGCTTATCCATCTGAAGATTTGTGCATAAATCAAAGTGGCCTTATAAGACTGACATAAAGACCTCTGCTTGATTTTTCTTTTTATAAATGGAATCTCATGTAAACAAATAGAAAAAAAAGCTTCGAATTCTTCAATATCTGCAATATTTGGCATTGGTGAAAAAAAATCAACCATATATCATTCCACAGTATACAAGAAAGTTTTGACTGCATACCTGGAATGTGGTTATCAATTTTGGTAGTAAATGTTTTTTAAAAGTATTTATTAACTATGTATCAACTAAATCCATTAATGTGTTTTTCATTCAGTTTCCAGAGCACAAAAATAGTCCCTTTCAAATATAGAAAGGAAACAGAGAGTATTTGAATCAAATAATATAGAAGAAAAAACATTCCTTTAGAAAGTGAAGTGGTCATCAGTTCTGACCATAAATAACTGCATCTATGAAATAATGGGGAAGCAAGTCTTAGAGTCATAGTTTCCATCCAAAAATGAAGATCTTCGCTTGTCTTGCACTCACATGCCTGAATTTGGCTCTCTTATTTAGATAAGAGAGCATCAAAAGTTGGGGAGAGGGAAGGATCATTTCACATGTAGAGGAGTGAATGCTCCAGGGTGGTAAATGCTGATGCATTATGAAGTTGCAAATGCATAATATCATTATGGAAAACAACATTACTGGACAAATGAAAGTGGAAAAGACTTGCTTAGATCACAACCACTGGTTTCTCTGTATTCCAGAACACATTCTGCCTTGCTTGATACTTTGTGGAATTTAATTAAGGCAAAATAAGTTCTATTTTTTTTCTAAATATGTGGAACAATATCTTGAGTTTGCAAGTTCTTACAGTGTCTAGATTTGTGTGTAGCTTTCAGCAAATTATATTACGTAAGGTTGTATGGAGCATAGTACAGGAGTTTTTCTGCATCACCCATCAGTTTTGTGATTTGTAATTGTAGAGACTTAATATAAAAGATTTTTGAGTTATTATTAACTATTACTTTTAACTGTGTTTTTTCACAACATGCTATAACTGGAATAATTGGAACTCTAGATCACTGCTTGCTTTTTGCCAGCTCATTAATTGTGCCATTTATAAAACATGAGTTGGATGTTTACTAAACAACAGATTCAAACTTGAGATATTTACCCTAGCCCATCCCTCCTTTTTTTTTGACCACAAAGAAAGTTTAACACTAAATATTTGAAAATAACACCAACCTCTTATGCTTGCTACTAATCTTACACAATTTTGGTTTTTGTTTTTTTTAATAGGTTGATTTGGTAAATATTGGGAGCTCAGACATTGTGGATGGAAATCATAAGCTGACCCTTGGTTTGATCTGGAATATAATCCTCCACTGGCAGGTGAGTGACGCTGCTGCTTACTTTCCATGAAGTACCTTTATTCCACTGATCTTTTTTCCATTATTACCCAGCCACAACCTACAAAGTAAACATACACATTGCGAAAAATATCCTAAACGAGCAAGTTTTATGGTAGTCTGTTTACATATTATCTTGGATGTTAAGAATCTTAAGAAGATAAAATGGGTTTTAGAGTATTAGTAGCAGCTCTTCTGACTCTAATTTCACAGTCAGTTGCAGGAGAATATATAATACAGTTATTGTAAGAAAAATGCACGGACAGAGCCAACGTGGATATGTAGCTTTCATGGTCACTTTTCTTTCTAGTATCTTAGAAAGAGTGACTTTTATATTTTAATGAAATAATCACATTTGTTGGTTTTCGCTGCTGACTCATTCCCACCAAGATTAGTTTTAGAACACTAAAAAGCTGCTACTCCAACAATTTATTGAAGCAGATGTGGCTCATTTAGCATTCTTTCTCTTTAGAGATTATAATATTGGTATCATAAAAAACAACATGGTAGATGAGGACATTTAAGTAAACAAATTCTGAGACAGCAGTAAAACGTATGTTCAAAAGGAACTAGCATCTAGATGCTCTTTGTCGGTCTGTTTGTATGAATCTGGGCTAAGAATCTGTCCATTTGTGTGGGCTCTGTTGCCCAAGCAATATTCTATAAAGTTTTCATAGCAGTATGAGCAAAGATGGTGGGAAACAAGGCCTAAAAGACTTTATATTAAAAACTAAACTCCTATCAAAAATCACACGTACATCATGCATCGAAGTAAGGAACAGGGTTTTTTTTCTGATTATACAGGATATGTTGCAGTGAAAGCAACAGAGAAAAGCTGCAAATAGTTAAATCAATTCTTCATTTCCCATTCCAATATTGCTAGTTTAATTACATAATGTTGTTCTGAATTACTTATTGAGACCAGATGGAATATGAAACCTAGCTTTGCAACTTTTACTAATAATCCTTGAATCAATGTTTTTATTTATATGAATTGTGGACTGAGATGACCATTCATGTTCAAATTCACGTTTTGATTTGTTCATATTTTTTCCTGAAGCAAAGTGTTAAAATGTATTAGTTGTGCACTTATTAACTAAGTGGTTAAAGGTGTGACACTTTCTTGGCATAGTCATCCTGATTTAGTACATGTTTAGTCTATACTTTTTAGTTCTGTGTTTCAGTTTGTTCTATTCATGTATTACTGAAAATAAGTAGCCAACATGTTGTGGACTTCTCTTTTTATTCAAAATTAGTAAATTTTCTAATTTGGCTAGAATTCAATTTGAGTTTCTTTTCCAAAGAGTAACTAAAGCCTGGTTGGCAACAAGAAGCCATTATTATATAATAAACCTGATGCTGTCACATAATGATGAATAATTAAAAAATAATATAAAGCCAGATTTGTACTCAGGCTTTTCTCTTTTTAAACAAAACTCTGGAGATGTTGGTTTGCTGCCTATTTCCCTCAAAAGACTGGAACAGTTCAAAGTGTATTCGCTTATTTACAGCTCTACAGATAAAATCTTTGTTAATTTCCAGATTTTTTTTTCAAGTTTAAAGTGATTTGAATGATCTAGAATATGTTCATGATTGTTCTGCCCTGTTTATGGATTGGCACTGTCTTACATATTGACAGCACTTCTGGTGAAACGAGGCTGTAAGTTTCTTAAGAAAGGGTGCTTCCTCCTGTTGGTACTATCTTCTCTATCATAGAATCATAGAATCATAGAATCATAGAATCATAGAATGGCCTCGGTTGGAAGGGACCTTAGAGATCATTTAATCCAACCCCCCTGTCATGGGCAGGGACGCCTCTCAACTAGAT
>VZZY01018269.1:53892-95476 GCA_013400335.1 Eurystomus gularis
TTGGCCCGACCCAGGTGAAGGACCTTGCATTTTGACTTGTTGAAGCTCATGCAGTTTGCACTGGCCCATTTCTCAAGCCTGTCAGGGTCCCTCTGGATGGCATCTCTTCCCTCAAGTGAGTCCACGGCACCACAAAGTTTGGTATTGTCGGCAAACTTAGTGAGGGTGCACTCAATGTCGTCGTCCATGTTGCTGACAAAGATGTTGAACAGCACTGGACCCAGAACAGAGCCCTGAGGAACACTGCATGTCACTGGCTTCCATGTGGACTTCGAGCCATTGACCACGACTCTTTGAGTGCGATCATCCAGCCAGTTCTTTATCCACCGCATGGTCCATCTGTCAAACCCGTGTCTCTCCATTTTAGAGACAAGGATGTCATGTGGGACAGTGTCAAATGCCTTGCACAAGTCCAGGAAATCACAGATTGCTCTTGACACTAAGCAGCTGGAAGTGCAACAAGCTGCTGTTCAATACTTAATTATGGAATCAGGGCCACCAAACTTATCTGGCTGTAGTCTACAATTAGGTATAACATCTTGTTACCTCTGATAACTTACCAAGACTACTATATTTATTTGTAATCTGTAGGATGCCTAAAAAACTAAATAATAATACACAGGCTACTTCATTTAGTGAATGCTACTGGTGCAGTTGGTGTTTGATAGTACAATCCTGTTTTTGCATATCCTTTCACTTTCTTATTCCAAGAACTTTCAGTCCTGGGAAGAGTCACCTGGAGGAAGTTTATCTGCCTGTATGTAAAAAAAAAAAAAAAAAAAAAAGATTTGTATGGGCAGTTATTTTGTTGCAGATGAACAGGCAAGAAGCTTATTCCATTTCCACATCCTGTAGCCACAATCACATTAGGACAGAACTGTACTTATATATGACAAAAAGAACATCTCTTACAAAAATGTCAAAGTCATTGTGTAAAATGTTATAGAAATAAAAAAGCATGATAGAAGAAAGGTGCATGAAAGGAATAATGAGACAGTTCCAGTCTAAGTGGATATCAGCAATCCCATTGAGGAGAGGCAGTGGTAGAAGCATTGCGGCGGACAGGATTTGACTCATTCTTGTCACTCTCATTTTTGTTCAGTAGAAATCTTGTGGATTTCTGTGTTCCCTGTGGTGATTGTGACCTTTCTAATTTAGCTTGTTTTTCAGATTATTATTAAAAGTATCACTGAAATTGAACCATTGTTCTGAGTTGAGCACCTGCTGCCAAAGCTCTTTATGTTTCTATTTCCTTGAAGCTGCTGACCTCTTTCTCACAGTCCTGTGATCCCAGCCTCATGACAGCATTGGCATTTAAGCAAAACCAAAATAAACCCATTAATTTCTGAGCTGTAACGTTTTACAAAGACTCTTAAGAGGAGAAATACATTTTGTATTGCAGTGTGCAAGTTGTTTTCTTTTGAAGAGAAAACTTATTTTCATGTAGAGCATGAAAAAGAAAAAAACCAGCGAAACTCTTTGGGGAGAGTCACAGCCAAAATCTTGAGTTTCTTCAGAAAACAAGTAAAATAGGCATATACATAAAGCAAATATTTCAGAGAGAGGTGCATTTCAACAGTCAGCCTCATTTAGAGACCTATTAAAAAGATCAGACGTGCACTTGTTGCAGAACCGGTATCTTAATTGGAATTACCATTTTATTTTATTCTTACTTACAATGGTGGAAATGAAATACTAACAGTTCTGTCAATTCACCTTGAATATCCTTTACTTTGATAGGTGTCTTGAACACCTATGAAAATGTTCTTAAAAGAGTTCTTTAAAATGTGCTTTGAAAGAGTTTAGTGGATTCTAGCTACAAAAAAGTAATCTATGCAGTCAGAATACCTGAAATATAGCAAGTGAAAAATACTAAGTCATTCTGTCAGGGAGCTGAAAGGTCCCTATTGATTGAGAAAAATGAAAACACCTTGCTTTGAGAATAATTTCTTTA
This sequence comes from Eurystomus gularis, assembly GCA_013400335.1. Lineage (NCBI taxonomy): Eukaryota > Metazoa > Chordata > Aves > Coraciiformes > Coraciidae > Eurystomus > Eurystomus gularis. The sequence goes on from VZZY01018269.1 coordinate 55,847, forward strand.
GATCCTCTCCTTCCTTCCATCTTGTCTAGGGGCTGACATCCTGAAGCCAAGTGCCAGTCTTATAAAATGTTATGCACCTGAGTGTTTTGGGTGAAACAGATGTAGTACAAGCCTGAGATTGTGCTGTGTTCCTAGTCACCCTACATGCACACAGCTATGCATGCACAGATTCCAAGACGTGTTCCTGCCCTGGGGAGATCAGAGGTCTGCAACTGCCATGAGCCAGGCCTGGACGTGTTACCTTTGGCTGCTTCTCAGTGTGGTGACATGAATAGCAGTGCTCCCATTCTGTTCACAGCTCTCTGTTTGGCAGTTTGATGTTTTGCAAGTCATCTAGGTGGTGTCTGTGCTGCCATTTTACTCCCTTCTGTTCAAAGAATGGAAAAGAATCTGAAAAGAATCTTTTCTTATTGCCGTAGTATAGGTCCATTCCCCAGAAGAGCAAGTATTTCTTTTCTATGAAAGTAGGAGTTCCTGCCAGGATATACTACATTAGAAAGGAGTGGTAACAAAGAAATTACTATTGGAGGTCAATTCATCATCTGACAGCAAAAGGCAGAGCCTACTAGACACTTTGAAATCATCGTAGTTTTTGAGCCTGGATGCTAAGGGACCTCATCCATCCAAAAGCTCTTTAGGCTGACTTGAACACATCTCTATGTACTACTGTTTCTTAACAGTACATCTTAACCAAGAAGCCTTCAAAAAACTTCACTCTAACATCAAAGTCAGCCAGTGCTTTTCTGCACAGATACTGATCTTGCTTCAGGGCCCAGCTGTCCTGTGGGTAGTGTGGTGCTGTGCCGACAGTGGAGTGGCATGTCAAGGCATGGTACTGTGTTGTGCTGCCGAGTTGCCAAGTGGTGTGGGAGGGATGGCAGCACCCTTTGGGCCACTTGGGAGGACAAGGTGGCTCCAGTTGCAGAAGTGGAGTTTTCCACCACTTACTGAATAGGAAATGACCTCAGCATTCCAGGTGAGATCAGGCACTTTTATTTCATTATATTACATGCTTGCCATTTGCTAGGAGACTACAAAAAAGTCATAAATTTAAGTTTTCACTGCTGCAGGGAAACACAGGAGAATGAGAGTAAATCTTTATCCATTGTCAGCATATTAAACTCAAGAAGATGACTTTGAAACTATTTTGTATTTGTTTACTCAAAATTAGAAATAATGCTAAGTTTTTGGCTTCAAGCCTTTAAATCAAAAGGAAAACCGTCACTTGAATTCTTCTGAATAATTGCCTTCCTGATGGGCCATTGTTTTTTGCCTGATTTCCTTTGTTCATATTATTGCTCCTTTCTTTTATGTTAATGTCAGCTCAAACACTTGATCTTTTCTATATATTACAAACTTTTGTATTTCTAAATTTTGTGTTTCTGCATTCATGCAACTATCACTTTATATGAATTGTGGTGTATTTTTAAAATGTTACGGTTTGCTTGTAATATTCAGATAAGTCTGCAGTTGTAAATACAAGCACATGATAAAAATCCAAAATGAACAATTAAAGCCTGGCTTGGAGAATTCTACATTACCTTAATTTCATATTTTCTAGTCTTTCATATTGTTTAGGTTCAGTACAATAGACAGTAGTCACAAAACTTTTATTCTCTTTAGCACCTGGATTAATGATTTATATTTCAGTAGTAGTGAAGAGGTTTTGCCTGGAAATACAGGAGACAAATCTCTTAGCTTCTTGCTGAATTATGTAGATCTACTTTGGCAGCTCTCAATAATGAAGACACTAAAAATATTAACAAGAAACTAAAAATACCTACTCAGACATATGAAGCAAAACTAATTTATATATATAAATGTATTAATATATCTTTTATTTATTATATTTATATTTTAATGTATATGTATAATTGTATTTTATATATATAATACAATTTATGTAATTGTATATTTCCTAATTTTCTTAAATTCTTTACTTTCTGTCTCCTGATGTAGAAATGGAGGCAACTATAGAATGCTGCTATTCTTATCTGACAGAATTGTATATCTATTTTCATTGGCACAATCTTAGACTTAAGTCGGGAATGTGTCCCATGACATTTAGAGAGAATCAGTGTCTCCTCCCATCTCAGAAATTAATAACATATGAAATTAACTTCATACCTAAGTCTCAAAAGGAAAATAGAAGTCACTGATACTCTTTGGGTAGTATGCACCTGAGATCTGAAAACAAGACATTCTTTAGTAATCCATATCTTCACTTAAGTGACTGAATTTATTACGGTGAAACTACCAAGCAACTTATCAGACTGAACAATAAAATGGTACCTGTTTTTTCTACATTATCACAGTCATTAACTTTTTCTGTTGTTTATTATTTTTTGATATAACACCTTCTGCATATTATGTTACAGTTTTTACAATTTCAAAGTGGTCCATCCTTTGTCATAAAGTAGCTTCTGAACTGAATGTTGTTCTTTGACTGATACTGGCTGCAGAGCAATTCAAGTGGAGAATTATAGTAAAATTATGTACTCCAGAAGTGAATAAGCAACAATGAAAAACTTTATAGTTAAATTATATTTAGGGAGTATTTTAAAAGAGCTGCTAATTTTTACAACATATATGGAGAAAGAAATGATTTAGAAGGTATTACTTTACAGGACAATAAATTATAGACTTCCTAACAGAAGTTTTGGGTGCTCTTACACTAGTAAAGAAGTTGCTAAGAAATATATAACCAATGGCATTATGTCAAACTTCAGGCTATTATTTTTAGAAGCCTTCAGAATTAATAGCTTTTTGTAAACTAATAAGGTCAGTGAGCTTTTTCTAATGAAAGAGGAATATTAACTATTCATTTAAAATATTTTTAAAATTAAACATATACAGTACTCTTTTAATGCATGCGATGAAATTCACTTTTCATCCAAGTGCATGTATGCAAATATAGTTTGCACATTTAAGTCAAAAACTTTATCCGTTGTGCACTGAGCACACTTTGTCTTGGAACTAATGTCAACTCTGTCAACAAGAGAAGAACGGTTTTCATCATTCTACCAACTTTTGCTATAATGTACCAAATCAGCTAAGGATTTGTTTCCATAGCAAAGAAAATCACAATAAGTCTGAACAGACTCTGTTCCCATAAGTGGTGCAACCAAACCTACGTTCTCTATTCATGCATGGAATGTTTCACATGGCACAGGGATGAATGTACTGAATGCAGCAGCGATGGTGATCAACAAGTCAGTATCAGTTGTCTTTAAGCATTCAGACTGGACTCCTATCATTATACTGTGACACCAAGTATGTTCTGTAATTACTTAGGAGGTTTTTCTTTGAGGTTTAAGTCTAGGTGACTGAAGGTTTTTTGTGTTGAAAGAAAAAAAGTTTTTAATGTGTTCAATCATTAAGAAATTCTGCCTCTTATTGCAGGTCAAAGATGTAATGAAAAACATCATGGCTGGACTGCAGCAGACAAACAGTGAAAAGATTCTGCTGAGCTGGGTCCGCCAGTCGACTCGTAATTACCCGCAGGTCAATGTTATCAATTTCACCAGTAGCTGGTCTGATGGATTGGCTTTCAACGCACTTCTGCACAGTCACAGGTGGGAAAACTAACTTTCCATTATTTCAGTGAGCTTTTAACAGACAGCTGTAATGGGGATTGAGGATGGTGTATGTAACCCCTATTATATGGGGGTTTTAGTTCCTTCCTGTGTGGGTGTTTCAGCATTCTTTGAAAAGGCTGCCTGTTTGCTTTGACCTGGGTGCTGTGTTTGGTGTCAGACCGAATCCTTTTGCAGAGGGAGAGGACTGAGCTTTTCACAGTGCAACCAAATATGCTCAGTTCAGATCCTTTTCTGGAGTTTCAGTGTATATACCAAGTAGATAGTCTCAGGGAGTACAGGCTTGGAAACTTTTGAGAAGAGCAAGGAATAGATCCAAAACTAAGCCTTTGAGGCTGTCCTAGAGGGAGGAGATTTTCCTGAGGGGAATTGGAGGGGGGAAAATGTGGTGTTTGTGGAAAGCCTGTGACAGTTACTGGATTGAAAGCATGGATTTGGCTGGAAAGGACACAGCTGGAGAAGGTGCCCTTTGTTTTTAAAACCTTTCCTGTTTTTCCCCCAGCTGATCTGAGTTTTCACCTTCTCTCAGAAGTTGTCTTGTTCTAGTCTATGTTGTATAAAACTCTACCCTTCGAGATTCAGAGTTCTCTGGTGGTTCTGCATGCTTGGCTTAAGGAGGATGTGCAAACCAATCTATCTTAAAGGTCTAGTTCTTGCCACTACTAGTTTTAAAGCAGCACTTATTTTTCTAATGTGGTAAGCCTCCTAATCTCTCTTCTGCTGCTGCTATAGTCTCTCCTAAAGGGAGTTGTCCTGCAAGGTGGGTCCAAATTATCAGCAAGTTGAGTTTTTGAACAGCTAAACAGGTATGTTCTGTTTAGTAAGAGGCATTTTTTTTTTCAGTTGTATTAAAGGTTTAAAATAAATAAAGGTAAAATAAAAGCGTAGTCTGAGGCAATATATGCCTTCCAACTTAAGCAGTGAAGAGCTGCAGATATTTCCTTCCAAAACTTTCACTAGCTAATGTTATTGTTTCTGAATGAAAATAACTGATTAAGGCTGCTGCTGTTGTGTCTGGAGACTGACAACCATTTACAGTGGCTATGCCTTACACCAGCATCCCAGGCACAGTAGGCATCTCTTGCTATGAGCATTTTTTCACCCTGCGTGTGCCTGGGAGCCTTAGAATCATAGAATCATAATGGTTGGAAAGGAGCACCAGGATCATGAAGTCCAGCCTTCATCCTAACATCTCTCTAGCCACTAGACCATACCCTCAAGCGCCGCATCTACTCTGTCTTTAAACACCTCCAGGGATGGTGACTCCACCACCTCCCTGGGCAGTCTGTTCCAGTGCCCAACCACTCTCTCAGTAAAGAATGTCTTCCTAACATCTAATCTAAACTGCCCATGACACAACTTGAGGCCATTTCCTCTTGTTCCATCATTAGTAGTTTGGGAGAAGAGACCAACACCAGCCTTGCTACAACCTCCTTTTAGGCAGTTGTAGAGAGCACTAAGTTCTCCTCTCAGTCTCCTCTTCTCCAGACTAAAGAGCCCCAATTCCCTCAGCCGCTCTTCATAAGGCAAGCTTTCCGGCCCTTTCACCAGCTTCGTTGCCCTTCTCTGGACCCACTCCAGCACCTCAATGTCCTTCTTGTACCATGGTGCCCAGAACTGGAAACAGTACTCAAGGTGCAGTCTCACGAGTGCCAAGTACAGGGGTACAATCACCTCCCTACTCCTGCTGGTCACACCATTTCTGATACAGGCCCTCTTGGCCACCTGGGCACACTGCTGGCTCATGTTCAGCCGGCTGTCCATCAGCACCCCCAGGTCCTTTTCCGCCAGGCAGCTTTCCAGCCACTCCTTCCCAAGCCTGTATTGTTACATGGAGTTGTTGTGACCAAAGTGCATGACCCAGCACTTGGCTTTGTTAAACCACATACAATTGACCTCAGCCCATCGCTCCAGCCTGTCCAGATCCCGCTGCAGAGCCTTCCTACCCTCAAGCAGATCGACACTCCCTCTTAATTTCATGTCATCTGCAAATTTACTGAGGGAGCACTCAATCCCCTCATCCAGGTCATTGATAAAGATATTAAACAAGACTGGTAGACACAGTTGAACTAAGGTCCAGCAAACTTAAATTACAAGTGTTGTTTGCTTGTAATGTAAGGAATGAGGCATTATCTTAAGAAAGAATTTATTAGACTCTAAAAGGGCTTTATGTATGTCCTTCACCTGCATTTAGTATTTATAATATTAGCAACTGGCTTTCCCACCACCCTGCTGTTACTTTGCCATTGATGTACTCACACCTTCACACTGGTGCAAGTGTTTATGCAGGTATTAGGAGAACTGTGTTTGGGGAGACAAATAAGAAAAGAACTAAAATACAGTGACTCTGTCACTAGCTTTCGATAACTACTTTATTCACTGGTCATGCCTTAAAAACGTTGTTTGGTGTTTTTTCTGCAAATACTCTCTAAACCTACTTTTTTGTTGTTATTTCTGATGATGATAATTTCTTCTTTAATGTACTATGTCTCTTATTTCGTAAGTGGTTTCATTTTGGTGGATCTGAATATAAGAATGCAATTATCCTGTAGAAATCAATGAATCTCTTTCTCTCTAAAGGTCTGATTCCATACTTGTAGATTTCCATACTTGTAAATTTCCATACTTTTAGAAGTATGGAAAGAAAGTTCCATACCTGTAGACTTCTGTCTGCATCACCTGCACAGAAGCTCTGTTACATTGTAGGAGCTTGCACATAATTTCTGTGGGCATGAATAGATTTTCGTCTTCCTAAAACATTGCCTATACACAGCCTTACTAAGTGGGAAAATGCTGGTTTTTTTACTCAAACACCAGGTCATTTAAGTCACACAGGAACTCTGTGATACAAAATGACTGAGTGATTCCTTCTGCTTTTGGTGGTACAGTGCAGCCTTTGTTGCATTGGATACAGCTCAGGAAGAAAACATAGATACAACTCAAAGAGAAAACAGTTTATTTCAAAAATGAAAAAAAAAAAACAACTGTGCTGAAATTTTATGAGACAACTACTTATAACTATAGACTCAAACACTAAAACCAGCAGCACTCTATGGCAATGTAACTAGCTTGATTTCATTTTCAGCAATTCAGTGCAGCAGAAAGCCAAACTGATAGCATGTCTTTTCACCTGGGCATAATGTCAGACTACCTGTTTCATAGAATCATTTGGATTGGAAAAGACCTTTAAGATCATTGAGTCCTACCTTTAACCTAACACTGCCAAGCCCACTGCTAAACCATGTCCCTAAGCACCTCATCTACATGTCTTTTAAGTACCTCCCAGGTAATCAGGGTTTCCTGATTAGGGTAATATCATCTAGTGTCTGAAATGAGCAATCAGAAATGGTTTTTTGTCCCCGTTGGTAAGAAGAGCTCCAGAAATCTGAACAGAGGCTCTTATTCCCAGGGTGGGGAAAGCAGTTGCCTGCCTAAGCCACGTTGGGATTGTCTAGACAAATCTCTTAAATGTCTGTATGTCATACTTTATGCCCTGCTGTGTTCAGTTCAGTGCAGAGTTCACCTGTTGTGAACATTCATTTCCTGCTCACTACAATTTATGCACTTTATTCAGGTTTTCTAAAACAGAGCTGCAAAACTGAGGCTCGCTTTTACTCTTCTTGTGCCTGCTGCCATAAATCTTTCATACCTTTCTGCACAGTGAGCCTATCTTCAATAGAAGTGAAACAGAATTACTCCACAGAAGTCTTGTCTCTTATCCAGTAGTTGGTCCACTCACTGGGACACAGCAAGTGTTCATTCAGATTCCCTGAGGCAAGTCTCCAAGACAGACCAGTTGTCTTCTGGTCTTTAGCTGTTAAAGTTATTCTGCAAAAGTCTCCAAGGAAGACCTAAGGTTCTCTGAAGCCCTGAGTCAGTCATTTTTAAGATGAACCTCTGTGCTTAGTGTGTCCTCTATATTGATTTCTGGTGATGTTGCACTTAATGCTCAGTATGTAGGAGCACTGCATTGCCCTTCAGGATTCAAGATGTAATCAATAAAATAGGTACACTAAGACACTCCAAGTGTTCAGGAGCACCTAGCTCTATTCTATAAGAACAAAAAGCCTTCTCTAACAAGCATTAGCACCTAATTTAGTCACTGCATAAATGCTTGTATCTACTTGTTGGATGTCAGAGTGTCTTGGCTTCATGCCTAAAGAAGACAACTTGAGTATACACTTAAAAGTTCATTAACACAGGTTTCCATGAAATCTCAGAGAAACCTGGTGTCTCACACATCCTATGCTTTTTTAGTATTTTGTGGTTTGCATACATAGAATGACAAGACCTCTGAAGACAAACACTTTTGAATTTAGCTCCTCTATTTTCTCTGTTTGATTTTCTGTTTCTCCAGTTCTTCATCTTTCTCTTCCATTTCCCTGTTCTCCATAAAGTTTGGTCCAGATGTTCTCTTCTTTTTCCTCTCTTCCCCTAAGTTTATTCCTCTGTATTTCATTAACTCACTTTTTCTATTTTTTTTTTTCTGATTGTTTTCTGTACCTCTCTTTCTCCCATGAATTTTTATATTGAAATGGTCTCTTGTGGAAAAATAAAGGATTTATTGCTCTAATTGTCAGAAAAGCTGCAGTTGTATTTGTGGTTACTTAGAAATCTCCGTTCACCACAAACCTCGTGCATATATAAAATACATTGGTGGAAAATGTCATTTTTAAAGATTTAAAACATATGAAACTTGAAAGACTCATCATTTAGTTGTCAAAATAGTCTTTACTACAAACAGTAGCTTCTCCTTTTGACACTGAAGTCTTTGAGTTTTCCCTTCCCTTCAGGTGTATTTCAGAGTTAAGCCTTCTGCATTGACCCTCAGGCTGTAATTTGTGTGCACAGTCTTCATCAAATTTAGATGTTCTCAGGAATGGAAGCAGAAATTGTCAGAAAAAAGGCTAGTCATAGTTTGAAAATCAGGTATGATAACAAATTCATACATTGTGTCTGGTGCCTGGCATGTGTGGTTTTTGCCTATTTTTTGCACTATTTCTAGACTGTCTGCTACCAAAATAACCCAAGTAAAACTAAGAAAAATCTCTCCAACACTGAAAGAATGACGCTAGCCAAATTTTTCCAGAGTATTTCGGCTCTCTGAAAGTGAGTGAAGATTTCCTGGTACAATTAAAGTAATTTCTTTTTGACAGCTATAGGCACAATATGGAATCGTTAAATTTTTTTTTAATAAACTCAGTCCTATTACATGAAGAGGTTCAGACAGTAGTGTGGAATTTGTATGTGGATGAATATTCTCAGCGTCTCCTTAAAGGGATTAAGAAAAAGTAAGCAACTAGCATGAAGTGCTAACAACATAGACATGATACACTGTGAGAGCAGTACTCTCAGTGGGAAGCTTTATCTCGCATAGTCTTTTAAGCCACCATTCCCTTGCTTATGGCTGTTTTGTTTTGATCAGATATTTCTAATACTCTTTCTCTGTCATTTTACAAAGGGGTTACTTTGAGTAGATACTCCCATTTGTATAATCAGCATCTCTCTATGAATGTTGAGGCTCTTTAGCAATGTCTTTTAATGTCTGAGGAGCAGTGAAGCTTGAGTTACTTGGCAAAGGTGCAAGGGCACATCAGTGAGACCAGGGTGCGAACTTTTACAATATAAAGATAACCTTGGGATAAGGTTCCTTGAGAGGTATGTTTTGCATTGAACTGAATAAACAATTCAGCAGCTGTGAAGTGGCACCATCACCTTAGGAATATATGGAAACTAAACTATTTTGCTGAGGAAGAAAGGTCAGTCCTGCCGCAGCTGGAACTCTCCCTACTTCAGGCTCTAGATCACAGAGAGCTTTCCTAGCTTACTTGTAATATTTTTTCTGTAGATGGGTGTCAGAGAGAGCTTTGCCTCTCCTCTGACTTTGTTGAGGGTTTTTTTTTGTTGCTGTTACTGTTTTTTTTAACTTTCCTGGCCCTTGATCTGGATTTTGAAGTAGGAACAAGTGACATTCAGTAGCTTCCTCCTTGTTTCTTTAAAATGCTTAAACTTAGGCCAGGTGACTGCCTTAGAAATAAGCACTGCCCTGCAGCTGTTTCTACTTCAGAGTGGGAAGGGAAGAAGGAAAATGGCATTAAAAAGAGGGCCTAGATAGAAACAGCAAAACTTTGTCTTCAGTAAGTTAAAATAGAAGTAAAAGCAATGATATGAAGAGGTATGAAAATACTTTTATCATAACAATTCACAAGGTTACGTACTTGTCACTGGCTCTTGATTTCTTTTAATTATGAGAATACTAAAGACATATACAAAATTTTCTTATTTAAATAAAGCTACAACAACAACAAACAGCTCTTTTTCTCTTGAAAAAGAGTTGGTAACTTTTATGATGTAAATATGGCTCCTTTCTGCATACACTGCTGGAAAGTTTTTGTGAATTACATCTGTAAGTTGCACTTTTGCTGATTTTTCACAGCCCAATTCTTATAGCATTATAACTTTAGTTAGATGTTAATATAGCTTAAATGAAATGGCCTATTGAAACATACTTGGTGCTTCTTCATGATGTTCATAATTACCTTTGTGCAATTATTTTTTACCAAAAGTTATGTAAGTTATAAAGATTGTTGTTTTAAAGGCTTGTGATACTTTATAAATGAGTCACTTCAGAAATTCTGAAGAAATGAAAACATTATATTCTGTGATATTAAAATATCTTCAAAATGTTTTACTTCATTCAGGATTCTCCCTCTGGAGTGTATGCTTTGTTTCTCTTAGTTTTCTTGAATCTACACCTTTGCAAAATTCATTGCCTCCACAGGTTTTACTGCCATTTACTTCAGGTTCATATGGAAAAAACTTACTTGAATGAATAAACATGTTCATTAGTAAGTAGAAAACCAATCCCCAGAAATTCTGTTTATTTTTTCATCACTGCTTATAAACTCTTGTGGGGGCTATTTGCTTATCATATCTATATCTCTACTCATGAAAATTAGCTTTCCATCTTTAACAAAGATTTAGCACGTAGTCTATGAGTAAACTTTGAGGATGTGTCTTGAAACTCTGTATTGCTGATATTGCTGTGGTGGGATGGAGATGCTGGACACAGTTGTCTGCCACCTCCAAGTTTTGTTTTGTTGCTTGCTTTAAATTGGATGGTAACCTGTTGCTTTTTGTAGTAAGTGTGGTTTGTGTTATCCATTACTTAAATTTCTGCCTAGAGATATGCCTGGATTTGTTTGGCTTTAGTATACTCCAGATGCAATTTTCTTACCCTGGCTCATTATTTCCACAATAAATTACGTAATTGATTGCAGCAGGGGGAGGCAGAATTCCTTTTTATGCTTTATGACCAACTATTTTTCTTGCAAATATGTTTTTTCAAACTTCAGGTTTGTTTCCACCCCCTTTATTTTTTTAATTTTTAATTTATTTTTTTTTTTGGGGGGGGGGGTGGTGTTTGTTTGTTTGTTTCCTTTCTGCTAGTTATAGGAAAGAACTGCAGGTAAAAAAATTACCTTTTGTTCATCATAAATATTGATTTTAAAATAGAAGACTTCTCCAATGAAGCCTCTAATCCTTTCAATTTTGATTCTTCATAAAGTCGTAAAGTAGTTCAAGATCAGTGCTCATCAGTGAGAGGATAGATGGACTTTAACATATTCTAGTTAATGCTAACCTCTTTGAACATGCATACGCTTGCATGTGTTCAAGGAAAGGAGTGAAGACTGCTAGTTATATCTCCTTGGATTTACTCTCCATCATATGTGAACAAAGCTGTAGATGTGAGAATAAATTTCATCTCCCTTTGTACAATTTGAGCAATATGGAGAGAGTAAATGAAGGCAGAGAATAAGTATTCCATATTATTTCTTTTCTATTTCATACCTGCTCACTCCTGTATTTAAAACTGCTTAGAAAGCTAATAATAGTTGTTGTTTGAAATTCTGTTTCAGCGTTGTTTCAGGGATTTTTAAGAAGCTATTTGCCATTTACCACAATTCTTAATCTTCTAGGCTGTAATATCTCCTGCAATCATACTTGGCAGTATTGCCATGTAATATACCAAGTGAAACATGTAGACAGATCTTGTTGAGAAGCTGAAGCTTCAAGCTGATATTATGACAGTCTTATTCTAGTGATGGTGCTGCTGAAATGTGTATAGTCAAGTATTCTTTCAACACAGGGAAAGTCTGGGAAGTTAAAATGCTGTTGGATTAGAAAGAGCTTTTTGAATTTTGAATTATTATTTTTTTTTTTATTTAAATTTATTCTTGTCAGAACTGCATTGCAGCAGGTGGCTATAAAGTTTTAAGTTGTCTTGGAATCTGTGCTGTCTTCATTATGTACAATACTAAGAAAATTCATAAGAAACCTGTCAGTGACTTACTGAAGCTTACTAATTCTCTTTAATAGTGTATGCTCTGCACAGGCACATCCATACGTTGTAGAGCTAGTAAGCGTGCAGATTCAACCAAGGTGTTCTACACATGATGTTATCTGAAGCTCTGTTGTTGAAACTTTTGTGTTTGAGTGCTTGTTTTGTTTTGTTGTTTGTTTGTTTTAAAATAATTCTCTTTATGTCTTATATTCAGAATCTTACCTCTACAGAAGGTATGATGATAATAGACTTGACCTATCTGGACACATTAACTCAAAAATATCCTCCTCAATTATTCAATTAAACATCTAAGATATTATTGATGATGACAGAGGTTTTCCAAGAGGAATAAGACAATATTGTGTCATTCCTCAATGAATAATTCTAAATGTTATTGTTCTTCCCCATGGAGTCCTGACTGGTTAGAAGAAAGTGTGTTCATGTGTATAAAAATCTTATATCACTGAACAAATCATGATTGTGTAGAGATAATGCATTGCACTGAGCAGCGTAAGTGAGATTAGGACTTCAACCCAAATCCCTGCAAAAACATTGCTAGGGGGAGGGGTAGTCCCTCAGATATCATTCTTTTCTTTCCTTGTCCTGAAAGCTTTCATCACTGAATAATCTTTTTACACCCTAGTCTCTGTAGTATTTGTGCAATACATCCTTGCAAGCTTTTTGAGAAAGTCATAATAGACAGCTTTGTGGTTACTACAGTGTTCTCTTTCCTAAATTTGATGTATGAGCTTGTGCATCTTATGCCACACGCCAGCCAAAAAATGTTAAATTTGGAGAGAATAAAGGATTGAAGAATATCCATATGCCTGTAGAGTAAGGCCTGTTTACCCCAATCAGCAGCTGAGCACCTACACAGCCACTTGCTTGCTTCTCTCTCTGCTGCCCCAGGACTGGGAAGAGAATGGGAAAAGCAAGAGCAAGAAAACTCATGAGTTGAAATAGAGACTGTTTAATAAATGAAGGAAAGAATAACAGAAAAACAGGTGATGCAAAGGCAGTAACTCAGCATCCCCCACAAGCAGACTGATGACCAGCCAGTCTTCAAGTAGTAGCCATTTTGGAGGACAAGTCCCTGTGTCCTCTTCCTTTACTCCAGCATTTATTACTGAGCAAGTTACATAATATGGAGTATGCCTTTGGCCAGTTGGGTCAGCTGTCCTGGCTGCATCCCCTTCCAGTTTCTTGCCCACTGCTGCCCTAGTTGCTTTTGGGAGGCAGGGGGGATGTGGACTGCTATGAAGAACATTAACTCCATCCCAGTCATACCCAGTATAAGGATGATGGAAAAAATTGTGCAGACATAATCTGTGTTTTGAAAATGTCTGTGTTTTAGTACATAAACCACTCTATGAGATAACAGACTTAATGCGTCCATGACTAGAAACAGAGATTGCCACCTAAATTTCCTCTCCCTTCCCTGTCTTGTACCCTGCCAAATTTAATATTTTGAAGTTGTTCTGTGTGTGGGCGGGAGAAACCTCAATTTTTAAATTAATGTTCAAGAACCTCTGCATAGAGAAGCAAAATACCTTAGAATGACTTAATTGTTACTATGTAAATCACTCCCCTCTCAGAGTAAAATTGGACAGCAAAAGTACATAACTGGAATTTACTGCTACATACATGGCATTTGTCCTTTATCCTCCTGATGTTATTACGGTATGTAGTAGTGAATATTTTTACTATCTGTTATAACTATGGGAGACTGTTTAAAGTGAACTTTTAAAATTAATAAAAATGTAAATAAATCTGTCATAATTGCAACATTTTAATTTGTTTAAATAACATAGTTGATTTATCTGTAGGTAAAATTATACATTTAAATGTTTTTTGATTTAGAGCACTATCAAAGTCACAAATAGTGTCATTGATTTTCTTCATATTATATGCACATTAATTACAGAATACTTGATTAAACATTTTTTTCCTGAGTGCCTGATAACAATTTCTGATCTTCTAATGGATAACTCTCAGATGAAATGCCAAAGATCACAGTGTATTAACATTATTTATATTGCAAATAATGCAACTGATAATACAAGGGCTCAGATTGTGTATCTGAGCTATAATTCAATTTTAGTCATTCTGTCTGTTCCTGCAAGAGCATTTAAATTGTGGTCTAGTGTTTCTGCTCCTATCAGCTAAAAATTGTAATTGCATTACAGTTTTATACCCATCTGAAAAATGCATATTTTTCTAAAGGTTTTGGTAAGAAAAGTGGAATGTGCAGCTATGCTGCTATGTTCGCACATCGTAAATTTTTGAACCTGTTGACCAGTTTCAGTCGCATATAACAGCAAGCTAGTAATCTCAGAAGCAATTACATTCTTGGAAATAGTAAGTGAAGTGAAATAAAATGAAAAACTGGTGGCTGGAGAGAGGAGGAAGACTACAAAATTACCTCAGCTGTTGCCTGTCCTGCTTGACCTGCCATGAGCCAGTCTCAGTGCACATGGCCACAGCACATGATTCTTTTCACACTCCTTGGGTGCTCTTCAGGACTGCAAGAGGGGAGCAAATCTGCTGCAGAGATTTTTTTGGTGCCATGACAGGAGCAAAGCACTGTGGATAGTTTGGAGGAGTGAGGTTATAGGCTGTTGGGACTTTGTGCAGCATAAGAAATGTGGTTAGTGTGATGGATGTGGATAAGTATAGGATGCAAACCCATTAGAAACCAAGCTTCATTAGTTCCAGTGCTGATTGAGCAAGTTTCTTCATTAAGAAAATAAAAAAATAGTAGTTGATGCTGATGGATAGCTGTAGAAATATGTAATTAAATCTAATGCTAAAAAAGAAGAAACTTACTGTTCTTCTTATTTTTGCTTTAGACCAGACCTGTTTGATTGGAATGCTGTTGCTTCTCAGCACTCACCTGTACAGCGATTAGACCATGCATTCAACGTAGCCAGGCAACACCTGGGCATAGAGAAACTCCTTGATCCTGAAGGTTGGTAGAAATAATGTTCTAATAAAGTGGAAAATCAAATTTTCAATGCATTTGATTGTAAATTAATTTGACTTTTTAAAACAAGAGTTTAACATTTTGCAAGATAAATAATAAACAGAAAAAAAATCCTTTGTTCACTTATGTTTGAATGTTGCCTTCTGATTTATTAAAATTGCATAAAAACTGCTTGTATATGTACATGGCTTAAAACAATTTTTTCCAGCTATGAGGGTGGAGTTTTGATGTGCTTGCTCTAAATTAAAGGTATGTAAATAAACATATGATTTCTGTTTCAAAGATATAGAGAATTTGCAGCTTTTTTATCTTCTGGAAACATAATGAATTGAAATTACATTTTAATATATAGCTGAAATGTGTATGCAAACTGTAGAAACCCATATCTTTAAAATATGACATATACGTCTTTTGTATATTGACATTTTATCAGGTTGACATGACTTGTATCACTATCATTTAGTCTTACATGTAATGCACTTGCCTATTTTACCTTATCTTTTTTACTTCCTTATGCAGTCATGTTTGGAAGGTTCCTTGTTTTTCATGTGATCCTTTTAATTGTCTCAATTTCTGTATATTCTCTGCCTTACTTTCTGCATTGCTAATAGCCTAAATAATTTTCCCTCACAGAACATTTCCAAAACATTCCTTACTACAAAGCAATGTTGAACAACTGTTGTATTTCCTTTTTATCTATGGTTTGTATGTATATATACACACTCTTTTTTCCACACCATGATCCATATGCTTTATCCATGCAATTTCCTGTTAATCCACTCATAAATGCAGTTTTCTGTGTTTGTGCTATTCTTAGTGGCTCAGCTCATGGTGAGATTCTAATGGGAAGAGCCAGAATTTAACAAAATGTAAGGGCAGTTCCAAGGCAGTGGTGGAGTTGCAATCTCCAGAGGTATGTAATAGTCATGTAGACATAGTACTCAGGGATATGATTTAGTTGAGAACTTCTCAGTGTTAGGTTAATGATCGAACTCAATAATCTTAAAGGTCTTGTCCAATCTAGGCAGTTCTGTTATTTTGTAACAATGAGCCTAAAACATAGCATTGAGTCTCTTAATGTTTAAACACAGTAGGGCATGTCTCAAGATTGAACTAGTAATTTTATATCCTGTATATTTCCCTAGGAGAAATATATGAAAAAACTGCCTACTTATGCTGTAATTGAACATCATAAAGCTCTCCACACTCTAACCTTACTGCTCTGGAGAGTGAAAAATTGTTAAAGGGCATGTTTTCATTCAGGACTGTGACATTTTCCCCTTTTTAGAATTAAGAGAAGCATCTCATGTGGTGCTTACAATTGGAGCAGCAAGTAAGATTTGCGAGTCAAAGATACAGAGACTTGCCACCTCATAGGTGAAAGCTTCACGAGTGCTTCCTGAGTGTCTGTCTTGTGTGCAATTAAATAGTTCCTCTTGACTAGCAAAGTATGGGGTGTCTGTAGTGGCGCTCATGGAAGAAATTCACAGTAAAACCAGTACAGTATTGCCTGCTAGTACACTATCTTTCATCTCTAGAACTTAATTTGTGTGCATCACTGGAGGAAGAACAGGCTTTCTATGTGCTAAAGGATGAGATTCAGCTTGTAAGCTCTGAATGTGACTGAAACTGAAAACTGGGTTTCACAACTGAATAGATAAAGTCACAGTCTGCTATAATTGGTTGAACTTTCTTAAAATAGATTAGTAAATAAGTTATTTTCAGTGTGCAGAAGTCACTTTTTATTAGACATTTTATTCCAGTTTTGGCAAAGATACTTGCAGTTGTGTAGCCAACAACTGAAAAACTCTTAAATATTGGTGGGTTTCCAAATGTTTCCTGTAATTATTTGCTCTTCAATTGTAAATTGTGGTGCTTACCACCTTTTTTCCTTTACAAATATAAAACTGCAATCTCTTCCAAAGGAAATGTATGTTCTGTACCTATTTTAAAACATGTGAATTTGTGAAACTATAGCAATTTTGTTCATGAGAACAAATTTATTCCTAGGCTGAAAAGTAGAATTACTGGTATGTAAGTGAGGAATCTTATTTGAAGTTTCCAGAATACTACTCCTATAATTTTACTTTGTATGTAAATTAGATCTAATTAGATACTCAAATATCTCTTAACAGCTTGTTGTCTAACAACACTCCATTCTATGGCTGTTAACTGAGTAAAACCTAAAAAGTGCTTCTATTTTAGGACAAAAAAGGAGCATGCGTTCAGTGGTAAAACATTATTTTCATGTAACTTAATATTTGTCAAAACATACATATTTTGTGAAAACTTTAAAATTTGGTTTTGTTAATTGTTTACTGTCTCAGTATTTTGAAAATATTATGTAGAAAGGAAATCACTATTCAATAAAGCCCTAGTCTTCTACAACCTTACATGGTATTCAAAAAAAAGAAAGGGTGTGGGGTTTTTTTGTGTTCTGAAGTTAGTAATGATTGATACATCTTGAAACAGATGACTGAGGAGTCCATCTTAGCAATTAGGTTTTGAAAAGTAAATATTTTTATTCAGTCAAACATTGGTTTTCTAGGTTGTATATGAAGTTGGTTTGTTTCTGAGGTTGCTGATATCTCTAGTTTGTCCTATGAGAAGTAGTAAGTTTGTTTCTAAGGCTATTGATATTTTAATTCTATCCCATGGGGAGCTTTTAAAATCCTGTTTCAGAATTTGATCTCCAAAGTGGTTAAGATATGGACTATGTTTAAGTATTTCCTGTGAAAGCTATTATGTGTAAGTTAAAAATTTGTATTTTGATTCATGCAGAGATGATGGTTCTTGCCATTTTCCTCACTTATATGACTACTAGTAATGCTTTTTTACATCAGTAAGGCAGACATTTTGCTTAGTTTTTAAGCAAGTGAACTTAACAAAACCTACCCAAGCCAATTGTATTTATAGTGGTGATGCATGCATCTCAAAACACAGATGAAAACACTGGGCGTTTCCTGTAAAAAAACTTCTTCTGTGTCCTTTCATCATCTTAAGAAATTCTTATTTTATACACAAGTTCCTGTTCTGATACATTGACTTTTTTCTTGTCTATGAAGCTTGAAAATGTCTTCACACAGTATGCAACCTTACAAATTTCTTCTTTAAAATAGCAAGCTATATGTCTTTCTGCTTATAGCTTTCCTCTAAAAATCAGTGAAGGAAAGATTGTGATTAATCAGGTGTTATAGGAAGATACTGTATTTTTATATAAATTGCAAAAATAGGCTATGTATCCAGCAAAAAATAAATTCTTTAGAGCTCTTCTGTAATCAGAATATTTATAATATTGGTGGCTGGGGGGAGGGGCATTGAGAGAAGGCCACTAACTTGTCTGCAAGAATAAGATATGTGGTAGGAGCTTTATTCCAGCCTTCTCCTTTTCCTGTTCGGACAGAGAAGGTGAAAAAGCTGAACCCATTCCACAGCAAAAAGTTTAAATATATGTTAGCTGTTGGGTCTTTGTTTTGTTGTTGTTAGGTGTTTTTCCTGTGATGTTGAAAAGGTGTGTAGAAAAATGTAAGGGGCAGGTTTCCTTCCTTTCTTCTGTCATGAAAAAGTAGCAGAAGATTTGGCTCTGTTCTCGATGGAGGAGTTGAATGAATGTGCACTAGGTAGGTTTGCCAATGATACTAATCTAGGAGGAGCTGTGGACTCCCTTCCAAGATCTGATATCTGGGCAATCACAAACTGTATGAAATTTAGCAAGAGAAGTGCCATATTCTGCACCTGGGAGAGGGTAATCCTGGAAGGATAATTGGAGGGTAATTGGAGGATGAGAGGCTGGAGAGCAGCCCCATGGAAAGAGATCTGGGCATTGGGTTGATGGCAAGTTGAACATGAGTCAACAGTGTGCCCTGGCAGCCAGAAGGGCCAACCATGTCCTGGGGTGCATCAAGCACAACATCACTAGCCAGTTGAGGGATGTGATTGTCTCACTCTACACTGCACTGGTGTGGACCCACCTCAAACACTGTGTGCAGTTTTGGATGCCTCAATAGAAGGACGTCAAATTATTAGAGTGTGTCCAGAGGAAGGTGACCAAGATGGTGAAAGGCCTTGAGATTGAGACTTCCCAGAAGTGACTAAGGTCACTTGGTCTGTTCTGCTTAGAGATAAGAAGGCTAGGAGGTGACCCCATCTTAGCCTACAACTTCCTCAAGGGTGACATCAGAGAGAGAAGTGCTGATCATCTCTCTGGTGACCTCTAGAGATAAGTCACAAGCTGCATGTTAGGAAAAGATTCTTCACTGAGAGGGTGGTCAGTCACTGGAACAGGCTCCCAATGGCACCTGTCTGAGTTCAAGGAGCATCTGGACAATGCTCTTAGTCATATGGTTTAGTTTTAGGCAGTCCTGAGAGAAGCTGGACTCAATGATCCTTATGGATCCCTTCCAGCGCAAGATATTCTATGATCTTTCTGATTGAATCTTGCGAGTGAATGAAGTGTAAGCAGACATATGTGTCTATGTGGTGTTCATTAGTGTAGTCCGTGAAAGATAACAAGGGAAAAAATGACAAGGTGGGTTGCATGGATGGTAGAAACTGTTATTTAGAACAAAGTTAATAAAGACCTAGAGATTAGTGGGCAAGATTAAAAAGGAAAAATGTGCTTGCAAATTGAATTTTTTAGGCCAAAGTATGTCTACATAATTCACAGTGACCTTTTTTTGTAAGCTATTTGTGATTATGAATTTAAGATATTTTAAATCTTGATAAAGCTCTCTGTGATCCTTTCAAAGAAAAATAGTTCTTTTCCTTTGGTTGTTCAAAATTAATATTTGTGAGCTTCCAGTCATATCTCAACTCAAAATATCATAAAATGAATATTGGCAAACCCAGGTTATTTAAATAGTGGTTTTTGTTCAGGTGTGAATTACAAAGCTAGCATGGGTGGACTGTTCAGTGGATAAAGAACGGACTGGATGGTCGTATCTAGAGAGTGGCGGTCAACGGCTCAATGTCCAGATGGAGGAAGGTGATGAGTGGTGTCCCTCAGGGGTCTGTTCTAGGACCAGTATTGTTTAATATCTTCATTAATGATATTGACAGTGGCATTGAGGACACCCTCAACAAGTTTGCTGATGATACCAAGCTGGATGGTTCAGTTGATATGCCTGAGGGATGGGATGCCATTCAGAGGGACCTGGATAGGCTGGAAAAGTGGGCCCAAATGAACCTTATGAGGTTCAACAAAGCCAAGTACAGGGTCCTGCACCTGGGCTGGGGCGACCAGCATTATCAGTATAGGATATAGTGGATATACTGGAGAGCAGCCCTGTGGAAAGGGACTTGGGACTGCTGGTGGATGAAAAACAGGATATGAGCCACCAATGTGCAATGGCAGCCCAGAAGGTAGACGAGGCCCACCAAAATGATCAGGGGAATGGAGCATCTCTCATATGAAGACAGGCTGAGAGAGTTGGGGCTGTTCAGCCTGGAGAAGACAAGGCTCTGGGGAGACCTTAAAGTGACCTTCTAGTACCTGAAGGGAGCCTACATAAAGGCAAGGGAATGTCTATTTGGAAGGGTCTGTAATGATAGGACAAGGAGTAATAGTTTTAAGCTAGGAAAGGATAGATTTAGGTTGGATATTAGAAAAAAGTTTTGTAACATGAGGGTGATAGATCCCTGGAATGGGCTGCCCAGAGAGGTGGTGGAAGCCCCATCCCTGGAGTCATTCAAGGTCAGGCTTGATGGGGCTCTGAGCAACCTAACCTAGGTAGAGATGCCCCTGTTTGTGTAGGGAGGTTGGACCAGATGACCTCTAGAGGTCCCTTCCAGCCTAAAATGTTCTATGATTTTATGGGGAAAACTTCCACTACAGTAATATGTATTTTTTAAATTTCTTTTTCTATAGCTTATTTTGTTTGGTCGGTTGTTTTTAAGAGCATTAATCTTGATACAGCTAAGGAAAATGTTTAACTGGTTTTAGACACCTTTGTGATGGCTATTGTGGTATTCTGGATGCAAATTTGAGTTGCTGACTTGTGGAAAGGTTTTAGTTGTTTTCAGTGTAAATAACTCAGGTTGTTAATCTCTAACTGCTCTGTTGAATTTTGAGTATTTTAGACAATATAACCTTCTGAACATTTTTCCTTAAAAAATGATCAAGTCTTCAAGTCCCTATGCTTGTCACTCATTCTAAGCTATCGTTATGTATAGGGGATGAGTAGTGATGGAGATATTTGCTGTCTTTGTTGGTATGTGTTCACTTCAGCTAATTTCAGCAAAAGACTTGAAATATCTTAAGCAAATCAACGGGAATGATGATGACATTAGTAATTACAACTCATATATATGAAAGTTTGATCAGTCAATGAAGCTGTTAAGATTAGTCTGCATCTTTTAATAACATCTAATTACCAGTACCTGTGGCTGCTTCTTTTAGTAGTTAACTGATTCTTTGTGATTATTTTATCTGTATTGCAATTGTGGAAGAACATGAGTCCAGTCTTCACCTACAAACTTCAGAAAATATACTAAAGACTGCAATGTTCCTTGTTGTGTGTCCACTTTTTCATGAGCATCTTTTTAAATATCACCAAGTAAAGAATAGGACAAGCAAACAGCAACAAATGTGTTATGGTCAGCAGCACATAGTATTGGCTGTTATTGTCCATCTTATAGGCTGTGTACTGATTTTTACTTTTTGCACAGGCCATATAGGAGAAGAGGGTTCTTCTGAGGAACAGTAGGGAATGCTCTCTCAGAAACTGAACCTGGAAATTCATCTGAGCTGTGTCCTCTTTCCCCTTACAACAACCAAGTGTGAGTGTCATGGCAGCAGCAGCAGCAGCAAATGAATTAAATTTGTGTTCCTTTCTAGCAATAAACATCTGATTCTTAGTTTAATGACCTTGTCCCTGCTGTCATTTTTCTGGATCTTGTGCTTGTTTGTGCTAGCCTGGTAATAAGTAGAGTGTGAAGTTACATAATGGTATTTCTGCTGTCCTTTTTAGGTGAAGTAATTATCCAGTTTCTTATACTTTACTGTGTAGTCTGATAAAAACCTCATTTAATCCATCCCAGTCACATTTTCCATATTTTTCCTTAATTTGCACTGAGGACATGAGTTTTTGGCACCATTACTAAGTGATAATGAGCCTCAGACAGTTTTCCATTTGATAACTTCTTTGTTTGATCTTGACTTTGTATATTTCTGTATGTCAGCAATAATGGGTTCTACCATACCTGTAACACAGAGAAGCAGGGGGGGAAAAGACCATCATCGTTTTAGTTTGTGAATTTGTTAACCCTGTCTGTACCCAGTAGTTGTATACAGTGGTAGTACTGGTTTTATTCTCTTGCTGGTAAGGCTCATGTGAAAGGAGTATGAGATGATACTTGGTTTCTAATTTGCCCTGAAATTTAGAAAGGTTTTGCCTAGTACGGTTTCAGTGTGGAGGATTTTTTTATTTTTTTTTATTTTTAAAGGCAGGAGGAGACAAGTCACAAGATGTATGTTTGATATTGCACTGCTGAGAATAGTCAAGGAAAACACTGGATCGAGCTTAGAAGTAATTATTTTGATTGCACAAAAACCTTACAATTGGTTAGAAAATAAAAAAGGATTGCTTTCTTCAGGGTTCTTTTGGTTGTCAAATCCCAAAATACTTTTGTTTAAATAAGAGGAAAGTCTACAAGATTCACAATAATAAAGAGTTGTTACAGGGTATTGTTACTGGACTTAACCCACAAATACTTGGACAACTTTAGGTCTGGAGCTGCCTTTTAAACTTTTGCCACTGTCCTGCTCCTATCAGTAAATTTTCAGTTGGAAAACTGTCATAGTGTCTGGTGATTGTTACACAGCTATTTATGAGAACAAATGCAGATCTGCAGGAGTTTTCAGTTCTGTTGTGAATGTAATGATTTATCAAGTTGCAAGATTGCTGTATATGTTATTTACTTTAGCCATGTCTTTAGTGACATCAGAAGACTGTGTTTGACAACTCTTTGTATATTTACTGGACTGATTATTTGATATTCTGTCAGTATTTGAACCTGTATATATGAGCTAGATAATGAGAAACAAAAATTCCCTTTTTAAGTGTCAGAACGCTTCACATTAATAATAAGTTATCAGTTATATATACTTTAATTTCTGAGTAGCTTTTGCTTCTATTTCAGAAGTAACAATATAAAATGCAGTGTAAATAAATACTCATATAAACTGTCAAAGCCATTGTATCTAATTAGTGTTTCCTAAGCACAATCACCTCCTCTGAGGTGTTCTGCAGGTGTGCATTTATGGTGTTTCTGTGGAATGTATGATTAGTGGATGGTTTTCTTTCAGATAGTGACTTCTAAAATTATGTCCTGTATCAAGCTAGTCATGAGCGGTTGTTAGCTCTTAGCAGTACTGTTCAAAACAAGAAAAAAAGAAATCCCTTAAAAGGAATTAAGAACTCATAATCATGTCCCCTTTCCCTGATGTTTTTGAGTCTTAAAATTCTCCTTTAAAAAAAAAAAAGCAGGAAAAATGTGTTGAATTAGTCTCCTCAAGTTTTGTTCATATTCTGGCACATGATTTCTGCTTAACTCTAAGCATTCCTTCTGTTTCTGTCCTGTTTAACCAACCTGATCTCCTTCTATGATCAGGTGACCCGCCTAGTGGATGAGGGCAAGGTGGTGGATGTTGTCTACCTGGACTTCAGTAAGGCATTTGACACCGTTTCCCACAGCATTCTGCTGGAGAAGCTGGCAGCTTATGGCATAGACAGGAGGACTCTTCACTGGGTTAAAAACTGGCTGGATGGCCAAGCCCAGAGGGTGGTGGTGAACGGAGTAAAATCCAGTTGGCAACCAGTCACAAGCGGTGTCCCTCAGGGCTCAGTTTTGGGACCTATCTTGTTTAATATCTTCATCAATGACCTGGACGAGGGGATCGAATGTACCCTCAGTAAATTTGCAGATGACACAAAATTAAGCACAAGTGTTGATCCGCTTGAAGGTAGGAAGGCTCTGCAGTGGGATCTGGACAGGCTGGAGCGATGGGCTGAGGTCAATTGTATGGGGTTTAACAAAGCCAAGTGCCGGGTCATGCACTGTGGTCACAACAACCCCCAGCAACGCTACAGGCTTGGGGAGGAGTGGCTGGAAAGCTGCCTGGTGGAAAAGGACCTGGGGGTGTTGGTCGACAGCCGGCTGAACATAAGCCAGCAGTGTGCCTAGGTGGCCAAGAAGGCCAATGGCATCCTGGCCTGTATCAGAAACGGTGTGACCAGCAGGAGTAGGGAGGTGATTGTGCCCCTGTACTCGGCACTCGTGAGACTGCACCTTGAGTACTGTGTCTAGTTTTGGGCACAAGTAGTACAAGAAGGACATTGAGGTGCTGGAGTGGGTCCAGAGAAGGGCAACAAAGCTGGTGAAAGGGCTAGAGAGCATGCCCTATGAAGAGTGGCTGAGGGAACTGGGGCTCTTTAGTCTAGAGAGAGGAGACTGAGGGGAGACCTTGTTGCCCTCTACAACTACCTAAAAGGAGGTTGTAGCGAGGCTGGTGTTGGTCTCTCAAATTAGTAACGATAGGACAAGGGGAATTGGCCTCAAGTTGCGTCAGGGGAGGCTTAGATTAGATATTAGGATGAAATTCTTCACTGAGGGGGTAGTTAGGCACTGGAACAGACTGCCCAGGGAGGTGATGGAGTCACCATCCCTGGAGGTTTTAAAGAATGAATAGATGCGGCGCTTGAGGATATGGTGTAGTGGTTCGAGAGATGCTAGGACAAAGGTTGGACTTGATGACCCTGGAGGTCCTTTCGAACCATAATGATTCTGTGATTCTACTGGAACTACATATAGCAGGAGTGGACTTGTATTGCATTGTTACAGCATTGACGTATAACAGTAAAAGCGCAACCCTTTAACTAGTGCTTTACTGCTTGTCAGTACAAATTGCAGCTCTAAGTGCTGATATGTCATACCATATCATGTACTTTGTCTTTAGTGCTACAAGCACAGCTCTGAAACACAGAGGAAGAGAAGAGCTATGGAAATACCTTAAAAAAAAAACAACCAGTAGAAGTATGCTGTTTATTGGCTGTGTAATACACTAGGTAAACTTTTATCTGAATGGATTTGTAATACAAATAGGTTTTTCAAGTGGTTGCTAGTTTGATATATATTCCTGCTGTAATATTTTACTTTACAGTTCCTTTCTTAAAAGGAATACTTGCCCCCAAGTTTAAACTGCATTTCTTATTTTCCCACTGATAAAGTGAAAGTCTTGCTTTTTCTTTGCAGTTTCAAGCAAATAGAAATAGTCAGCAAAAATAGTATATTCACTAGCCTCCATCAAAACCACTTTCTCTTGCATATTTCTGCACAGATTTATTACTACCTCACTGATCTGTGAGCAATTTAATTATTGAGAGACTACTCGACAGCCAGTAACTTTTACAGTTTTTCATGGAAATAATTTGCTTGAAGGGTACTACATTAAGAGATTCAAGGACAAAAAAGACCCTTCCTTTTATCAGTGGGAAAACTTAAAATAACTGGGATTTAATTGGGAACAGGGCACATACATTAGAAAAGAAATTATAATATTTTCTTTCACAATGGATTTGAAGATTTTAATATCATTCAAAGTGCTGAACTTGAATTATAAAGAGCTTTCTAGTAACTTGGCATTGCAGCTGCTATTGTAGGCAGTTCAGCAACAGTTAGAGGTAAGAATCGGTATATGGAAGGTCTAAAAGTATTTAGAAATTAAGATAGTCTTTTCTTATTACTGTTCAAATTTAAACTTGCACCGAATAATCTTCTACTCCTTGTAGAAAAGATTTGGTGATATATCTCAAAAGCTTATTCTAGCTAAAAGTTGAACAGGTTTCCACCGTGTTTAGAATGTAAATCTGACTCAAGAGTCACTCAGTCTTTTTCAAATATAAGCATCTCATATATTAGTGTAGGCAAGATGTAAACATAGGCAATTTCATTTTGTCCAAAATATTCCATATATTCTTTCAATACTGAAGACTATTATCTTTCACACCAAGAGGAAAAAGCAAGCTATTATCTTGCCAATGTGTAAGCCAGCACAGAAGACCTTTGCAGTAAAAGTCAAATTCAAAAGTTTTCTGGTATATTATTTGGGGAGAGGAACACCACTGACAGTTCAGCTTTCTAAATATTTGTTACTTGTAATATCAAGCAGTGGAGCTTTTTGAAGTCTTATATTCTGAAATATTTACATTTGACCATTCTTTTCATTAAAAAAAAAGGACAAAGAGGAAGATTTGGGACATGTTATTTTCTTGTGTTTTTTTACAAGTTTCATTCTTAAAGATAATGTTAGGGAATACCAGCTTGATCCTAAAGCAGTCAAAAGTCCTTGTGTATTAAATAAGAATGGAGACTGTAAAAGAATACACATCTGCTTCTGTCTGCTTTGGCTGGGTAAGGAGCTCTACGTGTGTTCCAAAGGGCCACAAACCTCTGTTGCCTTGTTATTGGTATTGTTACCTCCCTGTTTAATGAAGCCTATAGCACATGGTAATGGAAAATGCATTGGAGCTGACAATACACCACTGAGTAATCTCAGCATTGTGAAATGTAGTCAACTGCGTGTATGTCTCAGCTGCCTTGGGTCAAGGAATCTTTAGCACTGTGAATGTTTTTTCTATATGTCCTGTTGTTGCTCTGCTTAAAGTATGTTCTGTCAGTAAGAATGTTTCATCTATGACCTCACCATATATGTCACATAAAAGCACATATGCCATCTTTTTAACTCCCAGTAATGCTTTTCTGTTGAAAGTAAGAAAAATAAGGACTTCTGCAAAGAGCCATGTGGTAGGAAAACACATGTAACAAAATTTGTTAGCCAGAACTTAAAAGTTTTCTCTCTTCTACAAATATATTTTTACAGTGCTGGAGATCAAATAAAACAATAGTTATTAATTGGTTTGTCATGCATCGGGTAGAAATGGGAAAATAGTCATTTTCCTGAGGACCTTCTAACAAAGGACAATATTTGCTTCTGTGCATAAAAATATTTTAAAATTGAATTGTTCACCCTTTAGTCTAAATTTTTTAATCTCTTTTAAGACAGGAGCAACCACTGATTTTCCTAATTGGTGGAAGTTATGGAGAGCTAAGACTCAATGGATACGCAGGAGTTTTAGCGATCATATCGATTACTGAGCAGAAGTAACAATATTATGAGGAAGAGGGCTTAATCAACTTTTCATCTAGGACATAATGGTTTTCTACAAGATATATCTTAAAATTTCATCCACTCTTGCACATGCATATGACACACACACACATAAAAATACTACTAACAAATTCATGACCCAACTAGAGTAAACTGAAAAATTAAGAAAGCAAGCTCATGGTACAACAGGAATTTGGATGCAAAGTGCATCTCATTGACCCATTAACGACTGACTAAATGCTTCTATAGGATCATAGTAACACAAATAATGTAAAATCTAAATGAAGTGTATTTTTCCATTAATGTCTTGATAAGTCTAAATGCATAAGAACAAGAAATGAGAACTACATTAAAATACATAAAGTGTTTAACAGTGATGATACCTATAGAACATTTTACATTTTATGAATAAAAGTAGATGTAGTATTAGTATAGTGAACAGAGAATAGGTATCTTCATACTTACAGATGATCATCATATTCACCTTGGATTTTTAATGGTATAATTCAGGCATACCACTATACATTTCTGTAAAACTTTGTCATTGATTGCAACAATATTGATAAGCTTCAATGATTAGTTACTGTTCTTCACATGATTCTGAGAACATTGTGAATAAGGTACTGTAAAGATTTCCCTCATTTCTTACCTAGATGTTCCATCCAGCTGCTTCCAAGGTGAGAAGGAGCAGAGTGAATCTTTGCGGTGGAGCTACAGCAGGAATTGGGGTAGAGGGGAGAGATGGGCAGCAATGTCAGGCTGCAGACTAGAACCTGGTGTTGAAACTGGGTGTTGCAGGTACTCCAAAGAACACATGGGTTTTTACACCATGAGCCTGCTTTTTGAAAAATTTTTGGTTTTCTATTTTATGGATTTAGCACACTTTACCACCTTGTACCTCCCGAGCATGCCCGCGCACACGTAAAATGGTGATGCTCTAAATACTCCTGAATTCAAAATGCTACTTCTAAAGGTAGTCTCCTAGTTCTGCTTAAGCAACCTTATCCCTCCCTAGTGCATGATCCTTCAGCTACCTGTGGATTTATGGTTCTCCATATTGCCTTGTGGTTTGTTTTTCTGAGTTCTTTATAAATGTTTGTTTCTGTATTAATATTCTGCAGTCGCAGTGCCTTAGAACTGTCTGTCAAATTGTAATCATTAGTCTTCTCTGGCAAATTATCACATAGGTTTCTTTTGC
This sequence comes from Eurystomus gularis, assembly GCA_013400335.1. NCBI lineage: Eukaryota > Metazoa > Chordata > Aves > Coraciiformes > Coraciidae > Eurystomus > Eurystomus gularis. Next base: position 84,134 of record VZZY01018269.1, read on the forward strand.
ATTATGTCATATTATGTGTAACTTTCTGTTCATCATTACTAATGCTGTGTTTTAGCACTTTTTTCTTAATAATTCCTGTAAGTGTGTTAAAATGTTAATCCAAGTTCAATCTTCTATTATGTCCTTCCCAAATATCTCAGGTGTTCTACTTGCTTATAATTGTGTCTTCCACTGGGACTTGCTATGCCCCCAATACATACTTTAAGATAAAATTAATGATGGTTGTTCATAGCATGCTTTTTAACTCTGTAATTTAATGAATGAAGCCCTTTGGAATTATGCACATAATTCTTGGTTGCTCAAAACAATCACTAATTGAAGACAACTGAGAAGAGATAAATTAGAAAAGTATTATGTTATCTGATGCATCAAGACAGAACAAAATAAGTATATATTAGTCTTAATCACAAAGGAAGAAATGACAATATATAGGTAAATGCTTAACATATAGTCTGACAAGTTTCTGTTGGTGCATAGCAATGCATATATCTTTACCGGATTTTGTGTCACATGATAATTTAAAAAGATGTGGAAGCGCTGTAGTTGCTATATCTAGTCTATATTAGATTTTAAATAGATTTAACTTGAAGGAGAGTTATCTGATAGAACAGGTTTTATGCCACTACTTACTGTAACTGAAGAGTAGTTCTTGCAGCTAAGAATAGGCAAAGATCAAAATGTTCTGCTTTGATGTTAGAATCCCAGTTCTCACAATAATATTCCCTAACTTGTACCTTCAGCATTGTAATGCATGTACAGATATACGTATAATTTTAAAAAGACTTCTGAAAATAGACATGGTTCATGTAAAGAGTTGCAGAGAATGGGAGATGGCACTTGGAGGTTAATACTCAAAAAAACCTAGAAGACTTTTGCTTAAAATTAAATAAAAACCAACTCTTTGGTTATCTTCATATTCTTCAGGTTTTTTTGATAACTGGAAGTATTTGCTCTATTTAGAAAACCCATAAGCAACTTGGGATATTCCACTGCAAAGATACTACTATCTGCCTGTCTGTTAATACTGATTTGAAAACCTAACTTAAGAGAAAAACTCATACAGATATCTTGAGATTTCTGGATTTTTAATTTGGTCACAAATGGAAGAATGCTTAAGATGTTTGCTTGGTTGGAAAGAATCACAGTGACATGTTTGATTAAAAGCACTAGGTTTGAAATAGAATAGGAGAGAATAAGTACTAATGCCTTAGACTCCCTTTGAGGCACATTATTTCCACTAGTCCTTCAAATACAATAAAGCATAGTATCAGCCACACAACAAAATCTAGATAGATTAACTGTTTCTTAAACCTTGGCAGTAGGTCAGAAGTTTGAGTCAAGTTAGCCAATATGCTAAAGAATGTTTGATAAGGGGACAAGAATGGATGGATGATAGACTATGGACTATTTTAGTGAGAAATAAATTTGCACAATGGCCAGGGAAGGAGAAAGACAGGAATGCTGGCAGTTACTGAAAATAACTTTAGGAGCAAGAAGAACCTGGTGAAAATTTATTACCCAGAAAATATGAATAGTAACATCTAATTTATAAGTTTTTGTATTTTTTTTACACCAAAACTCTGTAGTGAAAATAGACTTCAGCCTCTTTAAAAGTACTATCAGTGACTGATAATGAAGTGCTCGAGTTCTAAAATTCCCTTTCAACTGCAAAACTTTCAGTATTGTAAAAACTTAATTCTTCTTTTCTAGAATACAAAGTGCTTCAAGATGTTACAAAAAGGGAAATATGAGCAAAGAATCTTTTTATTACAGAATGTGAAAGATTCCTGAATAATAATAGAATACATAAAAGAATGCCTGAATATTTGCATGCTTTTTTCTTTATTCTGCCTCTCTTCTACAGGCCAGATCTGAGAACCTTATTATTTTAAGAAAGTGAGTTTTCAAACAGTTAAAAGTAATTTTCTCTATTCTAGTACAGAAGAGATGGCAAAGGTTGTCTTGAATTTAAAATTCTCCAGAGAATTGAGAAAAAAGTATTTCTTAAATTTACTTAGGGTATAAATACTGTGACAATGGCAAGGTCTGCCAGTTGGAATAATAACCCAGTAAATGTGGCTTTTATTATTAAAACTTTTTCAGAGTTAAACATCACAAGTGTAGCGGCTCCTGGGCTTGAGCTTCAGTGAAATTGTTTTTGGTAAGCTATAGAAATTATAGCAATTTTGTGGAATGGGAGTGATACTGCCCGACTATGCAGGGTTATAATAATCATAAAACCATCACTTAATGTTAGGATAGGTACAGAACTTTTCTCTTTTGGATGCAATAAAATAATTCTTTCCAAAATAATGAAATAATGTGCTAGATCTGATAATTTCAATTGCCCGTTCTCTGTGGAAACTTTTTCTAGTTTTAATAAGGCAGTTACATTGGAGACTTGATGTTAGCCAGGAAAATAGGTTCTGTGTGAGATACATGACAGAAATGATCATTTAATTGACCTATTGTTTTAAAGCAGCTCTTGTCCTGTAGGAGAAGTCACTCCTGTCTGCAACAGCCTGCCTACTCTGTGCAAAAGAAGTTTAAAGAAGTGCAATAAATTCATAAAACCTGTAAACCATGGCCTCTGCACTTAAAAAGACAAAGGTTTTCAGTTTAAAAGACAAATGCTGGTTTTTGTGTTTTAGTTGGGAGCAGAGGAAAAGGAGGGCTTTGTTCCAATCTTCAAGTTATCATTTACTTCTATAACAAGGCAATGTAGCTAAAGCCTCAATTTTCTTAGCATCTCAGTATGTCTGTGTTAATCCTGCAGACAAGACTTTCTGGTCACTCTAATGGCTTTCTGGTATAGAAAATGAATCAGAAAAAATATATTGAAAGAGGAATTTCCTTTTTCCATACAATGAGGTTTTTTTTTTTCCTAATAATTCCAAAGAGATCACATGGTAATGACTGAAATGATTGAATCTAGAAAGAGAAAAAAGAATGCATGAACTACCTGAGGATAGGTGATTCTAAGATATTAAAGTGAATGTGTATTGAAAGCAGGACTACAGGAGAAATTTGCATAGTTTTTCTCAATTCTTTTCCAAATTTTCCTCGCTTTGAGATTCACTGTTAAAAGGGGAAGAAGCTGTATTGTCATAATCTTCATAGAAGATGGTGATTTTATTCATTTTGTGGTACTTCTGGCGATTATTTGCTTTGCAAATAAGGCAAAGCTCTTTCTCAAATTACAGTAAAACTCTACTCTATTGTTGTAGATAATTTTCAGTGGCTTGGTTTAGTCATAGAAATTGAAATTCAGATAGGATTTATAGAAAGTTATGAGGCATTTGAATGGCAAACGGCAGTCACTGATGGGGCATTTGAAAAAAATGAATAAATACATTAAAAAATAAAGGAACAACACTTTAGGAGATCATACTTTCTCCATTTTCTTCTGATTTTTTTTTTTTAATTTCTATCTATTAGTTTTTAGACTGGCTGAATGAGCAGTTGCTTTTATGGTCATTACTTGCTGGAAGCTAGGTGGGAAAAAACAGCCTCAAATGAATGCCCCAAGAGAATCTTGACAGCAAAATTAAAATATGCGTTTGCCTTTTAGTAGATACTTGAAGTAACCGTTTTACGAATAACGTGAATACAGGATAATTTCTGTCACAGCTTTCAGCTGGAGTCCAACCAAGAGAGTGACATTCATTGTTAGAGTGGTCATGGAATTACTTCCAAATAAGGTTTTTTAGAACTTAGTTTTTCTAGTTTCCTTATAGTTTGCAATTTGCCAAGGAGAGTAATTTTCTTTTGTATACCATCTTGCAGGAAGGAGGTTGTAGATTGTTTTCTGGTAGTTTCGATTACTCCGCTTATCATAAAATTAACTTGTAAATAGTTTTGTGCAACAGTATAGATAGTCAGGTTGTTTCAATTTAGTGAAGAGGTTTATGTTGCTAATATGTATTAAACCCTCTGTGGGTAATATTTATGAGATATGACCTTTAGGGTTTACTCTGCCAAACAACTGAAGTGGCTACATTTAAAAAATCAGCCTGAAATGTGGAGAAACTACTGGAGCCATAACAAAAGCAGCTCTCTGAGTGTGAACTTGGGGAAGACAATATGGGAACAGGCTGAAAGAGGAAACTGAAGTGTATTTTTCTAGTAGCCCACATTTTAAAAGGATACAGTGGAAAGCAGAGACAAAATAGTGTGCTTGAAATAAACTGACTTTGGAGTCAATGGACGGATATTCCTGAAATTATTTCTTGGTCACCAGGCAGCAAGGGAATAAAGCTTGTGTGAAACAGTAATGGGCAAGGATAACTGCTCTTACGATAACAGTTTTCCACCTGTTTTTTCCCCATCGTGAAAACAGTACTTCTTTGCATTCTGGAAATGTGCTTTATGACTATGTAGTTTTCCTTAAATAGGAAACTTTCAATAATTTTCTACTCCAATATTTCTGCTCAATATTTCTACTCTAATACCTTGTCATAATTAAGACTGGCATTGGAAGCAGTGGTGTCTATTGTAACAAAGTTACTTAAATGTAATGATGGCTTAAACAAAAATACTTGTATCAAGGGGGAAAACAGAATATCATCAATCATGTCGAATTTGAATATATTAAGGCCATGCAGAGTGGTCCCTGGCATTTTTATTGCGAAGCCTGCGTGCTTCTCTGAACTTGATGAAAAATCACTTCTGCTCCTGAGTATTTGTTGTATGGCTTGTCCAGGAATCGGTCTAATTATGTCTAAAAATTTTCAAGTTTCTTCCTTAATCTCTGTTATAATACTTATACAATTTAAATGAGAGGATTTGAAATCCGTTATTGTATAGCGTAGTTTTGCTGTGAAAGCCTCCCTGACTTCCACACAACCATACAATTCATGACTCTGTCTTCAGAGCTGCAATAGCAAAACTAGAAGTCAGTGATCTGCCTTCCTACATGGTTGTATAGTGTTGGTCATGCTCAAGACAATTAAAGCTATTAAGCACTGTAATTTACTGCCCATTTCCCTTAATTATTCCTGCCAGGAATCATCCTTTCTCTTCTCCATGGTCAGATTTCATGTGTAAATGCACCCATGCCATCTGGTGACATGTAGTCACACTGTAGCCAGAGTATGTTCCCAAACCCAGATGCTGAAAAGCAACTAGAGGATTAAAAATTTTTCAAATAGCAATGACTCAGTTCTGGAAAATATGAGATTGAAAATACACTAAGTACTGGAGGAAAAAAAAAAATAAAATCAGGCAGATTGGCCACCTTTCAGCAACCAGTGTGTGGGGAGTGAACATAGACAAGGCATATCTCTAAAAGTCTTGAAATAATAAAGTTTATTGGTATATGAAAAGGTATCTTTCTAATTAGAAGGAATACCTCTGTGAAGAAAAGTGTAGAAAGTGACTGATAGATCCTGTTTTGTTTGCATGTGAAAACAGATAAGAAGGGGCAGAAAACACCCAGAGGAAGGAAACAGAGAAGAGAACAGCAAGGTCAGAGGAGCAGGAAATGCTCCATGGTAGAGTAGGTACTCCCTTGAAGGGACTGCAGCCCATGGAGGATGAAGCATAGGAAAAGAGTGAGAAAGAAGGAGTAGCAGAAGGAAGAGTGAGAAAAAAGGAGTGGCAGAAAGAAATCACTAAGCTCTGGCTCTAACATCGTGCAATCCTCCTTGCCTCACTAAAGGGACTCTGTATCACTTGTGGCTGTAGCAAGGGCCTGGAATGAAGGAGTGGAGACTAGGAAGCAGGGGAGGCAAGGTGTTTGAAACTAAATTAGCCTGGAAGTGAAATTGGGGGTGACAAAGGAGAAGATGTTTTTTCCTAAATATTTAAATGTCCTCCCCCTGCCCCCCCCAATACTTTAATCAGTATTTAAATTTAGGTTTGCTTATTGGCAATAAAGGAGCTTAAATCCCATAAGTTGAGTCAGTTTTGCCCACAACAGTAACTAATGAGTGATTTAATGGTCTCTATTTTGACCTATGAGTTTTCTCACTCTTGTTCTTCCTGCTTTTTCCCATGAGGAGTGACTGAGCTTCTGGACAACAACCCTTGGTTGTTTGCCAGGGTCAGCCCACAACACTGAAATGTATTAAATGGAACTACACACAAAAATCAATGTCAGTTGATGCTCTGTCATTGACTTTTCTTTTTTGAACAGTTTCACTGTGCAAATGATAATCTAAGATTTCCTTGGCCTCTAAAAGAGGGGAAGACATGATTGTTGTCTATCATTGAAGGAATTTGTCTTAGAGGTGTGATAGTTGCCAGTGCTTGTGCTATTAGTAATTGACAATGGCCCCTTAAGGGCAAGAAATGTCAAAACAACATTGTTGCACCTGGGACCAAAATCAGAAATACAGTTATACTTCAGTCTTGAATGACTGTGAAGGTGTTTTCTTAGAGCTTGCTTTCTCAATGCATGCACATCCTACAAGGCCAGAATAGAATAAGATCTGTTTAAGCGAATTAAACTGAATGTGATGAGGTAAAGATGCACACATAGCCCTTGTTTACTTTTCTGGTAGAGTGTCTGTAGATTCTGCATTCCTGTGGTTCCCCTCTGTGACTACAAACACCAAGAGATTGTCTCCAGAGTGATAACTGTCCTTTAGAAATGTATTAAAGTTGGATATTCCTACTTGTAAAGAGTGAAAGGTGATTTCTGATAGGATCGAACTTCCAGAAAGTTATCTTAGAAGCTAGAGGAATTCCACAAATTGTAGTTCAAGGACAGCTAAAAGACCTCATAAAGCTTAGATAAGTTGCTGCTCTATGGACTCTATAGTAATTGCATATTGATTCCCCCTAGTGTCTCTAATGATAACATTTTATTAATCCAGAGGTTTGAGCATGTTTAAGGGAAAGGATTCAGCTATGAAACTAAAATTAGAATTTAAGAGATTTCTAAGGAGAAATTGTGTGTGGAAGAAAAATGTAGTCTTAGAACTTTAATATGCATTGAATTCTACTCAATAATGAATGATTATCATCATAGAAAATATCAGAAATAGCACAGCAAAACTCCATCATGCCTTTGCCAGCTTGCCTGTGCTACTTCTAGCACTATTTTTAGTCTGTAGCTTATTTTATGAATATTTTTCACTGTATGCATAAATGCCTGTTACACCTTTCCTGTGCTTAATATATAGCATTTTGATTATTGTTTTCCTATAATTTAGCATAGCAGTTGTCTTTAAACAGCTTCTGGGAATTAAGTGTTAGGAAAGGAGACAAGAAATATTTCAAATGTTGCTCCTATTTTCTGTTCTTATGTGGTTGGTATTAGTGTTCGGCATTACTACAGAAAAAGTAAAAAATAAGTATCTGGCATATTTAGCCTCTGAAATTCAGATGGATCTCAGCTCTTTTGACCTTCAGTGTTATATGAACTGTATATTTGTATAGGTGAAGCAGTTGTTGAACAATTGCTTTAGTTCAATGAGCTGAGACAAGTATTTTTTCTGTATTAGGAATGCACAATTTTTTACCTTTTAACTCAAGGCAAGATGTCTCTTTCAAATAGTGCAAAGAACACTTCCAGAGCTGTTTGCCTGAGTACTCTTTTATCTCTCTTCCTTGCACATGGTGTGGCGAAATGTGAAGAGCTACTGTTCTAGTTTTCAAATCACCAGCTAGGAAATTCCTACTTCGAAACTGGAGCAGTCTTGGATGCAAAGTGGGGTGCATGTGCAAAAAAAAAAGGAGATGAAAAATAAATTGACAAGTGTGAAGCTGTTATTATTCTTTGGCAGTAATCTTTTCCATATAAAATTGGTAGGAGAAACTGTATTTTTTTTTAAAAAAAGTAGTGTTAGGAGGCAGCAATTTTAGTGAAATTGTAGATGGGTAATAAAAAGTACTACTACTTACCCTAAAAAAATATACTGAAATTAGAGCTTTATGGAAGTATCTGCAGAAGTGTTTATTTTCTGGTAACAGATCTTTCCTGAGCTGAGTCTATCCATAAAATTTGTGTAGTATAAGAGAGTTGTTCTCCAAGGAGAATCTCTTTGGAAGTCCAAATAAACAATATTGATCACATTTCCTTTCTCCAGTTTGCTGTTATCACTTTAAAGAGTTACAGTATGCTTCAGCATATGCTACAGTATGCACCAGCAGCAAACAGAAAACCGAGGGAACTGTAGAAGAGGCAGACCTCATAGCAGAGGATACAAGGAAGAACGAGAGGAAAGGCTGTTTTTACCTCAGGTTTTACTGATATGGGTTGTCCTCAAGCCTATCTGACTTTATGGTAGAGTCTGCAGTAGTTAACCAGTAGCAGAAGTAGTAGTCAGGGACTATATAAACTAATTGAACATGTGAAATTCCATGGGACCAGCTGAAATGCCTCTGAGGCTGCTGAGGGTGCTGGTGGATGTCACTATGCTGCCAGTCTCTTAACATCCACAAAAGGGCATGGCATTTGGAGAAATTTGATGTAAATAACATTTTATTTTATTTTTATTTTTTTTCCTCTGAGGGTGGTCAAACACCGGAAGAGGTGCTTAGAAAGCTTATGAGATCTCCCTCCTTGGATATATTCAGAAGTCACTGGACAGGGCACTGAGCAACCTGATAGAAATCAGCCCTTTTTTAAGTCTGACTATGGTGAGGTGGTCTAGAGACATCCCTTCTGAGCTAAATTGTTCTGTGATCTTATCACTTGTTAAACAAGACTTCCTTTTACAAAAGATTTGTTGACTGGTCTCTTGTGTATAATATTTTTTAAATGTGTCTGCCAGTTCTATTACTTATTATCATTAAAGTAGTAAATATAGGAGCCTTTCTAGAACTTATCATTGCATCTGCCTCCTCCCAAGCCTCGTATTCTGAGGTGATTTTAGAGCCAATGTTATGTATTGCTGTTTGTGGTTCACTGGTTCACCCTTGAGTTTGTTTAGTAATTCCTGTTTGTTTTTCATGAGCTGTTGTTCCTTTTTCAATGAGTTACACAGTCTTTTCTATGCATACTTCACTCTGAGACAGTTCCTCCCCATGCCCTCCCAGACTATTATGCACTGAATACAAATTCAAATAAGCCATTTTGATTCCCAACAATTACCTAGTCTTCGCATGCTCCTGTTGTGGTGATCCTTTCATTTAGCAAAGTCTATGGGAAGGATCCTGCTCTGGATATATTTGAAGGAAGATTTATTACTAGTTTTCATATGTTTTGCTAGTTGTTCCTTCTTAGCCAGTCTTCCTTGTGTTTACTTTTAAGCTGTTCCTTTTGCTATGTTTTACAACATGTTTTTAAAGAAGTCTACTAGTACTTAGTAACCTAATATACAGAAATTCAGTTTCTCAAACTTTCTGAAGTAAATTATATAAGAATAATGGTAGATAGCTAAGAACAGATTGATTTTTGCTCCCAGTCCTCACCTCTCTTCATTTATCATACCTTTAGCAGACTCCATAAGTATACTTTTCCCTTTTTCCCTGAGCCACTGAAAATGTAAATAGTCTATAAACCAACATATGTTGTTTTCATTTTCTTTAAGGAGCAATTCACTTCTTTATCCATTATGAAGAAGTACTGAGAAATACTCAGTACTTTTAGTTATAATTCTTAGCTATTCTTTCTTTGCCTCTTATGATATTATTAATCTATTTCTAATATAATGGAAACAATGAATTGTATTACTTCCTAGTGTGACACCACTTTTCAGTTTATGCAAACAGCCCCCCCCCACCACCTAGCCATGATGTTATGCAGCACTAAACTTGAGGGAGAAATAGAAAGTTCTTTAATGTCATTCATTAAACCAAAGACATCAGAAAAGAATTTGAAGTTTCTGAGGTAATAATAAAGAGTTTTAACACGGCTCTAGCGGTCTGAAATTGGGAGACTTTTCTATAGTCCTTCTTCCAGTAGTTTAATACCTCTAACCACAACTATAAACCCCCTGCTTTTTTGAACTCTGACACTTTTCATAGGCTTTTGTGTGTGTTTGCAAAGTCCTTTGATAACTGACATAAGTTGTCTCCATGCTAAATGGACAAATCCTTTCTTTGAAACTTTCCTGTTAAACCACTAAAGTCTATGTTACATGGTAGATACTCCACAGATTTTACTGGAAAAAGATCTAGAAGGAAGATGGACAAGAGTAATAAACAAAAAGTTCATGTTGCCGTTAAAGTGGTAAACATTAAATGCTACATGATCTGTGGTCTGGAATTTATAAGGTAATTGTCCTAAATTAGTGTAATAGAGCCAAACAGTATCAACAGGATTAGAAAGAGCCCAGGCTCTCATTAATGTGTTGGAAGAAGTTAAGAAATTCCCATGGGTTCATATTTTATTAGTACAAGATTTCATGCTGACATATGCTGATTAATAATCAGAGGGGAAAATCCCCTGTCTGACATTCATTACAGTGTTGGAAGAATGCGTGGATTTTCCACTAGTAATTTCTAACAGCAGTCAAGAGTCGAATCCAACTCCAAGTGCCAGGACACAGCGTCTCAAATGCCAATGACTTCATTCTCAACTAGTGTGCACCCTACAGAGAACACAGCCACCGGTCGATATTTATCCAATGTGAAATAGATTAGACACAGTACCAGACTTCCACAGTACCAGTGGAAGATCTTGTTCCTGGCATGGCAGTCTTGGTGTCAAGTGTCTTAAACCAGCTGGTCTGGTGAAATTTCTCAGCTTGCAAGCATCATTCTTTCTGATCCAGCCTTCTCTCCATATTAGTTCTGAAAAACAAACAAACAAAAAACCCCCCTGATTTATACCAGCCTTACTGAAGGGAATAAATACTTTTCTGGGACACATCAAATTGTGGAGTATTCTTACTCTGAAGTAAAAAATAGGTTCTGTCAAGAAGGACTATTTTCTCTGTTGAGAAGAAAGTTGAGTGAGGATTCTCTGCTTTGGGAAATATCCATGACTAGGCCTGAGTTCCAGGTTACAAATTATGCCTGGAAACTTAAGGAAAGCTTCAAACCTCTGAAGTACTGAAAGTTGGTTTTAAATTATCAAAAATGAGGAAAACATTCAGGGGCAAGTCCTGCCTGACCAACCTAGTGGCTTTCTACAATCAAGTGACTGCATCAATCGACAAGGGAAGACGTATGGATGTCATCTATCTAGACTTCTGCAAGGCCTTTGACAAAGTCCCCCACAACATCCTTCTCTCTAAGTTGGAGAAATACAGGTTTGATGGGTGGACTGTTCAGTGGATAAAGAACTGGCTGGATGGTCACATCCAGAGAGTGATGGTCAATGGCTAGATGTCCAGATGGAAAAAGTTGACAAGTGGTGTCCCTCAGGGGTCTGTTCTAGGACCAGTGTTGTTTAATATCTTCATTAATGATATTGACGGAGGCATTGAGTGCACTCCCAGCAAGTTTGCA
>VZZY01018270.1:0-47498 GCA_013400335.1 Eurystomus gularis
TATTGTTAATAAATAGACAAATTGAACTTGCAATATACATATAGTAGCAAACTGTTCCCAAACTATTTTTTGAAATATTTCTTTCTTTTTTAATTCAGGAATATAAAGTCATATATAAAACCTAGTCCATTAAATTACATTCATGATAGAACCAGATTTTGTCTTAAAATGTTGTTAGTGATCTTAGATTTTTAAAACAACACAATAATGACTGAAATATAATAATTGAAAGTGAAGATAGTGTAAGTAATGCACACAAATTCATGAGGGCATACAGCTCCTGACAGATGTGACTACATCAATGGAATCCTGAACCGCACTTTTTGTATTTTCCTAGATATTTAGTTTAAGAAGTATTTAATCCAATTTGTTAGGTATTTCTATGGAAACCAAGAATCTGGACAAAGAAACAGAAATCAGTTTGTAACGACGTATGAATTGATTTTTCACTTCAGCAGGCTAGAAATCCAAAATAAAAACATCCACCTTTATTCACAGTTTTGAGAGATTAACTGCTTTATTTTGTAAATCTTTTGCTGAAAGAAACAAATTTTCACTTCACTGTCACTTCGCCTCATGATTAAAGAAATATAAATGAAGTGAAATAGTCAGCTCTCTTAGATCTAGAACTCTATGTTCCTTTTCAGGTTTTATGAGAAATTTAGAGAGAGATATAAGACAATATTCATAAAGCTGCCAGAAGAGGATAAAAATTCATTTTATACTTTTTTTTTTTTAATCAATTGCTTACTAGTCTTACTAGCAAGAGCACTGAAATTCAGGTATTTTCTCTTCCTCTCAGTATTCAAACTCCAACTCTCAGCTCCCAAGATGCCCAACAGGTTAAAAATACATTGGGAAACCAGAAGAAGTATACTTAATCTCTGCTATCTGATCTGTTCTACCTTGTATATATAATTCAAGATTCATTATGGTTAGGAACGGAGTCTAGATGCCTCCTCTGCCTCCTGTTTCCAAAGCGCATCAGGCTGAACACATCCTCACTTTCTCATTCCATATTCCAGTGACTATTTAAGCACTTTGTCTGAAGGGCAGAAGATTCAGAAGGAGGGAAATGGAAGATTCACTGGTTAGCATATATTATGTAAGAAACTGACAGATTTAAGAGTTAAGAAAACATAGTTCAAGTTGTTATTCTGACAAAAGAAGAATTCCAGCATGTCCCCCACAGTAGAAATTCCCTACTGTACATAAATCCATTCTTTATCTGAAGGTAATTATTTAATCAATTACAGGTTAAACCAAGTTATTTTCAAGTAAGGAACACATTTACTTAAGGAAGTAATAAAGGACTTATACTAACTAGAAATTGGTTAAAATGCGAAATAAGTTATCCAAGAATCATTAAATCAGATTAGTGTCATATCTATAGCCTATAGTATAAGTGGGGAAATAACAATGTAATCAATCTATTGGACATGTGGTAAAACATCTGATAGCTTTCCTATAGGAATTAACAAGTGGGAGAATATGAAAGTTGGTGCAATAATTATGCAGTGTGTAGCAAAATGACTGAAAAATAGCTGGCAACTTACAGATCTGAGAAGGGAATAATCAAGACAGGATCTACGACTAATAGAGTTAGTTAAGGATTAGTCATGGTACAGATCTTGTTTAATATTTTCATTACATTACATTTCATACTGGCACAAAAAGTAAAGGCTAGCTGATAAAGTTTTTTAGTAACACAGCATGAAGCAGACTACAACATGATACAGAAGTAACTGGAGGAATATGGCAGTGAACAACACTACAGCAAGCTGGATCACTTAAGGAGGAACAAAAGTTAAATTCTGCTCTACACAGCTGGATGAGAAGAAATGTATTGTGATGTGGCTGGGTTATTATTGACAATATTGTGACACACCCATCAAATAGCAAACAAAATTCCAGGTTGTATGCAATGAAGTCCCTAGAGTGCCACAAACCATATGAAATAAAACAAGAACTTGTCTTGTTTAATTTATTAAGATGAACTGAGATGTGATAAGATTGCTCTACAGAAATAGATGGAGTGGTTAGAAGTAAACACAAGAGAAGAAGAAAAGCTATCTAAAATAAACAAGAATGTTGACCTAATAAAAATATTTCTAGATGGGCTATAAATACGTTTGGGTTGGAAACTAGAAGTTGTAAACATCAGAGCCAGAATATTTTGTAAGAGCTTTCCAACTGGAGTAGCAAAGGCAATAAACCAGACTAGTTTTAAGATGAAGCATGTTTCAGAAATAAAATTTGTATATAAACATCTATTTCAAGTAATGCTTGCCAAAACACAGACAACATCCAATAAAACCTTGCCTAGCATTCTTGCCAAATTGCCCAGTGAATTGCTGGAAAGCAGAGATTTTTAGGATCTATGACTTTGAGAAGGCTCCTTCATGACAACTGTTTTGGAACTGGAGACTTCAGAAACATTGAGAGCTTCAGTTTGAGATTGTTAACTGCTTTTCAAAATTCAAAAGCAACCTGGTAGTTCAGGAAGCTCACTGTTGCATTTTCAGATTTCCCTTTGGATAATGTTTACACTGAGCTCTGGAAAATTTGTGTCACAGAAAAAAAAATAATTTCTAACTATCAGTCTGTTCTGAGAATGAAGAGGATGAAGATTTGTTTTAAGCACTGAAACTCCTTGGGGGGATGGGGTGACCCTAAAAGTTTTCCTGGTCTAGCTTATTTAACACAGATCCTGATTTCAGGGGAGATAAGACTCATCCACCTAACTGCCACTCGAGATATAATAGCAAGGGCTATGACAGTTTATATTTGCCAATTAAGGATAATTTTTACACAGAGTAAGCAGAACACTTGGCCAAATTTCTGTGTAAGACGGAAATTACATCAGTTGATAGACCTACAAGGACTTGCAGGTAGTAAAAACTCCAGACAATGAGCAAACCTTTATACTCTTGTTTGCAAAACCTCCTGCAGAACGGGCCATGCTGCCAAGGCATAGCAGGAATAAAATGTCTATAGAATCAGGTCTGAATGCTTTGGCAGTCTACAAATCCTCTCAAAGAAAACCAGAAGAATTTTGTTATATTGGAGTTAGGTCTTCATTCACATATGACACTCATCAGATTTAGATTTATTACTATCTGAGAAAATCTAGTTTTCCAGAGAACTGCACTGGGTGGTTTTGTCAATTATAAAGCCAACATCCATGTTAGCATAAATCTGCAACAGATTCCATACCATTTAGTCACAGCCATAAGAAGTGCTAGCGCAGAGTGTCCTCAGGAACACCTGAGAGAGAAAGAGAGAGAGAGGGGGGATTGCTGAAAAGCACATCCACGTTAATGGTGTGGATTCACCACAGTGTACCTCATCCTCCAATGTGCTGTGTTAGGTGCAGAGGCAGGAACTGGACCATGTTTCCAAACCCTATGAGATACATACAACATCATGAAAAGAGTGTCCAAATAAATATTTTCTGCTCCAACCTTGAGAAAACTTCCCTTCTTTTGACTGTAAGTGGCACTATCTTGGCTATATACTTTGGCTCCTCATAGTTATTTTAGACAGTAGCTTTCTAAACATTTTAATTTGTCTTTATTACTATAGATGCAGCACCGTGTTTTCATGGCATTAAATAATACGGCACCAAAGTATGTTGTCTGATAGTAAAAGCTAATTAAATATTCACATACAGTCTCTTCAATGATAGCATAGTCTTTAGACTATAGTGTTTATTTCTATACCATGTATAGAAATTGTTATGGTTGTTCATATTAAGGGAATTTATGACTTTCTAATAACAATTTACACATTTACATTCATTGGGCTAACAAAAAATGATGGCAAATTTTATATAACGAATTCAATGAAGGCAAAGCACTTGCACGACTCGTATGCAAATCAATACAGTATTTCATTAAAGGGTGGTTTCTAAATGATTCTTATAATAAGATGTATTAAATATGAAAGTAAATATACAAAATCAAATTGAAATCAAGGGGATTATAGTAATCAAAATTTATTGCTGAATATTCTGTTCCTTTAAACTAAAGATGAACTAGAAAGGTATAGTCTGATGATTTTTGGTGATTAGTGAATTTCACTACCGTAAGTCTAGTTTAGCTCTCATACACAAGTAAGAGTGCTCATATAGTCATCTGCCACTTTCAGATGTGTTGTAGCTTTTTATTAGCTCTTTCAAAAAAATCATGGGCATAATTTTGTCCTCTGCTTAGAGTAAAAACATAGGTTTTCAGAGAAAAAATGGAAATTACAAAAATTGAATGTATTTTTTTCTGCTACCATACTATTTCCACCCTTCTCAAGTTGCAGCTAACAAGAAAACAAAAAATACAAAAAAAAAGAAGGAAAAACAAAAAGCATACATAAGCTCTGAAGAGGATTGGCTATTTATATTGCATCTGGAAAATTACAAATCTAACTGACTCACTAAGAAAAAAATAGAGAGTAATAATCAACAACCCATTGTAAATGCCACATTAAAAGGAGATTGTCGGTGTACTTTGCCATTAATTCTGATTTTTAATTCAAACCAGAGAAAGGAACAGTGATTGAAAAATGTTAGGTGAAAAGATTTCTTACAGTAAAATTTTATGACTATACTATATACAGAATTTCTAATAAAATCTAAGGCATGAAGTCTAAGCATGTTCAAAAGCAAGATTTGATTTTGACACCTAAATTCTAAATAAAGCAGTATAAAAAGTCCAAAGAGCATGTAAAGTATCACATTTTGTAGGAAGATATACGTAGCAAGTAGGAAGCACAATATAGAAGTAAGATGATATGAACGTAAGATCAGTAGTCTTAATATACTAACTACTCATGTATCAAAAATCCAACACATTTCAGGCAAAAAAAATGTCCATATACAAAAGAGTCTTATCAGCATTTTAGTATGTGGTGGGTTAACCCCTGCCAGCAGGCAGACACCCACCCAGCCACTTTCTCACTCTCCCTCCTGAACTTGACTGTGGAGAAAGTAAGATGGAAAAGCTTGTGGACTGAGATAAAGACAGTGAGTTCATTTACCAGGTACAATCATGGGTGAAACAGGTTCAACTTCATTCCCTCATTCCTGATTCTTCTACCCACTGTTCCTCACCCTGAGTGGCGCAGGGGGATGGGGAATGGGTTTGCAGCCAGTCTGTAACAGTTCCTCTCTGTCACTCCTTCCTCTCGTGCTTTTCCCCTACCCCGGCATGGGTCCTCACCAAGGGTTGTAGTCCTTCAGCATAAACTGGCTCCAGTGTGTGCCCCACAGGCCATGGTTCCTTCAGGTAAAATCCATCTGTTCTGGCATGGTCACTTCATAGGCTGCAGGGAAATACCTGCTCCCTATGGTCTCCCAGAGGCTGCAAGGGAACCCCTTCTCCAGCACTTGAAGCAGTTCCTCCTTCTTCTCTGACCCTGGTGCCCACATGGCCGAATTAAGGTGAACAAACTATTTATATCATACTGTGATAAAACACAAAATCAAGTCCAAGAATTATTCCCTTTTCAGGATCTGTTTTATTAAGTGTGCAATCTGTGACAGCATACTTACAGAAAAGGGTGAGCTAATAGAACTTGAAATTTGAAATCTGACCAGGTCTAAAATCCTTATCAAACTTATTAGGTGGATTAATCTGCCAGATGGTGTAGAGGATGTTAATATACATTTAGAAAAAAGCACATTCATGTGTGAAATGTTAATTCTATGTAAAACAGCCTGATGTATATTTGTCTTGCTTCAGTTAACCTAATTAGTACGGAGAAACAACTGTATGATAGTTATCAGTGCAATAATAAATAAAAGACAATCTAAAAATTGCAGTGGCATTTAAATATTCTTCTATCTGTGAATCAAAAGCAGCAAAAAAATTTATTAGATGATGTATCTTCTTTTCATAACGGAGCTTCATAATCGATGTCTGATGATGAGAATATGATGTTGGAGGTATGAATAATGTAATGAATTATTAAATAAATTAAGGTTGTTACTCACAGTGAACAGAAACACAGTATTTTAAAAGGCTAATCTTGTATACTTTCTGTGACTGCAACTAACCATGTGCCAAGGGCTGTTACCCACTATCTCTGTTCTTTTATAGTTAGGGGTAGATGAAAGCCTCAGCAGAGTGAGGAATATCAGGGGACTGTAGAGCTTAAACTTGTCACATAGGTATAATGTCAGCCAGTAACAAAGGAGAAATTTCTCTTTCCACCCTGAGCAATTTTCAGCAGTAAATCTTCATTTGAGTTCAAAGTAAAGCCTCAGTGTCACACAGACTTTGGGCTAACCTGCAGCACGATGACAGGTGAGTATCATGTAACATGGAGAAAGTCCGCATATAACCATTTGACATGAGAAAAGCTTACAAGGGGAAGGCCTAACCATCTTTGGAAATGCTGGCCTATTTCTCATCTGTTGCTGCTTTGAGGTCTCATTCCAGGGCTGCAAACAAATCTGAAACTTCTTACATTGCAGGGGAAGCACTGATGCAGTATAAAACTCAGAAAAACACAAAAGCAGGACCGTGTATTTTAAAGACAGGAAGTGTGCAAAGGAAGATTTGCTGGTTGTTGTTTTTTTCCCAGCCTCCCACAACCTTGGGAAGAGGAAGAACTAGGTTAAACAGTTTGATTAAAGTCAGCTATGTGGACTGTACAAAGTCTCTTAAGCTTATACTTCAGAATTCCTCAGTTACGCATATATCCAAAATAGGAACCTCAAAGGCCATATACTTTATAACATTTGTTTGTAACAAGATCGCACGGCTGACAATAAAGAGGCAAGAAACCCTGAGGTCTTCTCTAAAATGTGAAAAACAACAGGGACAGTAAGACATCTAGGCATTCTTAAGTTAACTATTTTCATTTTTCAAAATGTTCTAAAATGTATTTTATTTCCCTACAGGAGTCTTGTCTTTTCTTTTATTTTTTTAAATTAAGATTTGTTCCAAAACCGCTTTTTCACAGAAATGACATTTGGTCAGCTGCAATAATGGCCCCTAAAAACACATCATTACTCTTCAGAAGCAACCTGTTCCTCCTACCCACCCTTATCACTCATGCTTGCTTGTTTCCAGATGAGCTGACACATTGGTGGAATTCAGCAGTCACAGACTGCCTCCAGCCCAGCTGAGCTCTTAAATTACTAGCTGTGTATGTGTGGCATCTCTGATATCCACAGGGAGATAGGCTGGTCCAGCCACTGTGAAGTAAACAACATTCAGCTTCTCTGTCCAGCTCACCCTCCCACCTCCACACTGTATCCAGCTACAGAACTGTGCCCTTCTTCCTGAAGATGTTTGGGGTTGTTGTTTTTTTTTCTGTTATGTGGGTGGAATTCCTTCTGTTGCTGTTGTTGCAACTGTCTTTTCAGGCATTATTTGTTTTATGAGAAGTGCTGTGAGTGCCAAAACATCACTGGCCATTTGTATGGGTCATATTTCTCTTGCAAATAGCACACTCCTAATAAATATGAGGCTTAGAATTTCAAATACTGGAAACAGAAACCAGCAAATCTTGCAAGCAAAAGGATAATGAACCTTATTATATCAAGCCCTCAACTTCTGTTTGGTCTATAGTATACCTTTCAGCTGCATAGTCCTGATAGAAACTTATGAAATTCAACAGATCTCTGAATAAATTTCTGCAATTTAATTATCTTTTTTAAAAACCTGTGCTTCATTTTGTCCCCATTTTTTAGTTTCAACTTTGAATCTGGTCTCTCCTGAATGATATTCTTTTCTGACAGGTTAAGGAATTATCTTCAGTCGGATATCTGTTTCCCATGCAGGTATTTAATTGGTCACATAGCTTGATATTCAGATAAACTCAGTAGTTCAAAATTCCTTACTCCAAATTTAAGGCATACAGGCCAGAATGTATGAATATATGCACATTCTGACTGTGCAAACAGTGCATTTCTAGATTATACTGGGAGCTGGGTTTTGGTTGAATTTTTGGTTTTTGAGGGGGAGGGGAGGAGGTAGGAATGGGGAGGAATCCTTATAATCTATTGACAACCTTTTTAAACTACTGATTCCCCAAATGAATACAATGGGACTCATCACTTATTTTTATAATTGTTCTGTATTTTGGCTCTTTCTATGACTATTCTTTTGTTCATAGATTCAAAGACTAGATTAGGACAACTGTTAATCATGCTAGGACCTGATATTTAACTGATTGTCTGTGGTTCTCAAATCCTTTCCAAAGTTGTTAGTTACCAGAATATACTCTTCCATTTCATATCCATAAACCTATGCTCTTCACAGCAGACATGTTGTCTTCCATTTGGGGCTTATAAAATGTATAAACTTACCTCAATGCACAATCCAGACTGGTTTATACTATTGATTTATCCCCTGCATTGTTAATAATTCCTTCAATATAGGTAATCTCAAAATTTTAGCAAGAATACTTTTTTTTTTCCTTTTTGGATAGGCAATAAATCCTTGGATAAACTTACTAGGAAATTTCTGATAAGAGCAGTAAAATAAAAAAAAAAAAACCAAGTAAAATGGTGAATTTTCAAAATGTTATTGAACTTACCCTTTTGCCCAGATGTAGCTCCACAAGTACCTTGACACATGTCTAAATTTTAACAAATCTCAAACTAATAAATCCTACAAATGCACTTATTTCACCTAGTTTTACTTGTTCTACAGCAAGAAGAACAATGCACACAAAAAAGCATATTTTAAGAAGTTCTCTTAAATTAAAAATGGTAGAAGAAATCTTATAATGCGTTCTGAAAATACATTTAATTATATGAAACATAAGATAAATTATTAATTCACTATTAAGCCCCATTCAGCTATACTGTCAACTGCTGGGAAGTTCCAGGACATCTGTGGGGATCCCTTCAGGTAGCACTAATTTTGGGTTAGGATCATAAGTTCACCATAGTTATACTAAAGAGTTGCTACTGCAGTAAGGCTGTAACAATGATACGCATAAATATCAATCAACTTCTGTGAAATTGTGTTTAAGTATAAGCCTCTTCAAAGCAAACTGCTCTTCCTAAAAAAAAACCCAGTAATGTTTTCCAACAGTACTGAGCATTTTTCTCTTGAAGGCAAGACAATTTTATTAAGAATTCTCACATTTTCCAAATTCTTTCCTTGCTTTCCACCACATCTATTAACATCTGCAATGACAAGAAAAAGTAGTAAAGCTGTTCTAACCTCACAGAAAAGTCAGATCTTTAAATAGGCTCAAACTTGCTTAATTCATATGAAGTTAATTTAAACCTGTGGCAGAAAATGACCTAGTCCAATATTTGTAAAACATTTTAAAATCCCTTTTAATAAACATTGTTTATAAATATTTGCTAATTGATGTCATTCTGTTTTATTTCATCCCATCTTTACAGCCTTGGAAAAATGAATTATTTCATAATTCTGCTGGAAATCCTTGCAACTCTTAATTTGTTTACTTACTCATGTTACTGTTTAAACAAAGCTACCACCACTACAACGTTTGTTAGGCTAGTACTAATAAAACTGGTTGAAGAGCCACATAAATAGCTGGGAATACATTATGTCATTCCAGTCTCTGATTCAGACTAAAGGTCTATCTTCTAGCCGATTAAAAATAAAAATATTATCATTTGTAGTTCTTTACAGTTAATTATAGATGCCACTATTTGCTTGGGTGCTTATTCAGTTATAGTCAAGGAGTTTTCATTGACTTTTAAAGGATATTTAAAAAAAAAATAATTAAAGGCTACACATATTTAACACTAAATCTAACACAAATATGTGTAATCTGTAGCTATTTTTATTTCATCTATTGCCTGGCTGTCCCTGGCTCATACAGAATGACTTTACGTAATGCAAAAATGGTGCAAAAGGTCTTCTGCCTTCTGCTACTACAGATCTTCCCATAGTAAGATTTTATTTTCCTTCATCCTAGCATGTAGCTCTAGAGTTGTGGAAGGATTGAGCAGCATGAAAAAATATGAACAAGTGATTCAATATTCTTAAATGCACTAAACAAATACCAGAAAAGAGGACATCTTGTCATATGACAAATGTTTTTACTGGTCTCTCTTAAGACACGTCATATAACTTAGTTTCCTTTCAAGCCTTTGCAGTTTTAAAAAAATGGATATTAAAGCTTCATGAGTTGTGTATATGTATTTATTTACATACATACATATGCAGAGACAAAACCATAATGAAAACCTTTATTAGCTCCTAAACTTTTAAATAAATGTTCAACTAGTATATAAGCCAGTTTTATTTTGCCCATGTGGCTATGACTAAGCTTGACTCATGCCAGTGATAAATGTTTCCATAATAACTAACACACTCTGAAGTGGGAAAAACCATAGAGAAACTATTAAAAAAAATACAAAAGTTTTCCCTTCTCTGTAACTTGGCAAAATAAACAACAATTTGACCATAAGAAATATTCATTTACTTTATATAATTCATTGAATCCTGATGTGGTAGCTGTTGCCCACCTAGCAGAAACAGCATACGACAGTCCCCAAGCTTCATTATCACTGATATTTCAGTAGTCAGAATGGTTTTTTCATTATTGTTCGGACATCAGTTGGTCTTTCTCACATTACAGCATATTCTGGGCTAAAATAGGCCAGATGTTGAAATTGAAATAATGGAACACACTGACTAGTCTTTTTCAAGTCTTTTGGACCTACCAGATAGTTCTTAAAAGAAAAGGAAACAAAACAAAACCAAGAAATCTAACCTGAATTAGGTTGTGGTTTGGAGGATGAAATAAAGAGTCACGATAACATTTCTGCATACAGAAAGTTGCCTGTGCTTAGAGCAGCAGATTTTTCAAACCATCAGGCTAAGTCAAACAGATGCTCTATCAGAGCTTGCTCCTGGTGCAGTTCTCCAGGATCCCAGTGCCCTGTTTCTCCAGATGAGATTCGTGCCTAGAGTGCAACGCATTGTCTTCTCATACCACTGTCATTGCTTCCTCCTCTTTCAAGGAGCAGGAAAAGGCTACTTCATACACAGATCAAGTCAGCTCCAGTACAGACCACAGCATTCACCTAGACCCAGAAATGTAGCCTACACCACTAATTTAAGTATAGTCATAAGGCCCCTATTATCTCTTTTCGATTTTTCAAGCAGAGCAAGACCCCACTCACTTGGGAATGCAGAGATCTCTGAGAATTTGTAGGCATTGGGAAAGAGGGTACATCACTGGTGAGCCACTAAGAATTTTTAATGTGTATTTATGAATGATCTGAGATGCATCAGAAGAGTCTGTGTTGCTCTTCCATCTGGAGGAAAAGGTGTCCATAGCACCAAGTTCTCATTCTGGAAAAGGAGGCACCATGGACATTGCATTTATTTTACACTCAGATATTTTCAGTAAAAATATTTCTGGAAAAATAAAAGCTGTCTGATGTCTCCTCCACTAATCCTTTCTTAGTCTTTCTCTGTTTCCTATCCAATTATCGAGAGCCAGTATCTGTTCAAGGAAAACTTTGTGGACATGAGAAGGCAGAGATGAAACAGTTCAGACTGAATGAAATTACAATTATTGAACAAAATACTTTCATCATTGTATTCTTCACTTCTACCTTTTGCAAAAAGATCCTGCACAGAAGTAGCTGGGGCGAGGAAGTTGAAATCTGGCAGAGACATGCTGCTTAGAGGGGTGCTTTTCAACACGCCAGTGAGGAAGCTTTGATTTAGCCAGAAATAACTTTTTAAATAGAAACTGGCATATGCAAAATAGATTTAAAAACATAATTCTTTATAATAAGTATTTCTCTTTGATATCAAACTGGAGATTTGACCCAATAAATGTCAGGTACACAGGAGTTTATATGTAAGTAGTGTCTGAGCGACTGTTGCATGAAAGCATATACAGAAAATGTCTTTATCAGATCTCCCACACTCTCATAATTTTTCTTATGTCCTCATATATATGTAACAGAAGATAACATTGATTAATATTTTAAGGTCTTAACATGTTACAAGAATAAGTTATGGTAAAAATTAACTTTTCTCATGCTAAGGATGTTTACATCAATGAAGTTACAGTAAAGCAGACTCATTTACAGTTATTAGCACCTTTCTAAAATACCTACAGCAGATCCTCCATCAAATAGCATAGTCATTCTCTCAGCCTTTATTAGAAAACATTTTTTGAAGGCTAAGTACTGACTTCAGTATGGATGTTACCAGCAGCTGCTAAGTCCCCAGATCCTTTCTTCTCACCATCTATAGCTATGGATTTCTCAGCATTGCACAATGAGCAATACATACATGGCTTGAGAATTTTGACAGAAAATAAGAAGGGGATTCCAACAATAAAATGTAACTTATCATTTAATTGAAGAATGGCTGAGATTAGAAGGGGCCTCTGGAGGTCATATTGTCCACCTCACCCTCTAAAGTGTGATCACTTAGAGCAGAGTGATCAGGACCATGTCGAGACAGTTCTTGAATACCTCCAAGAATGGAAACTCTACAAGCCCTCTAGGTAACACATGCCAGTGCTCAGTCATCCTCACAGACAAAAAAAAAAAAGGTTTAATATGTTAAATACACTTTTATTTTGAAAGGGGAGGAGACTTACTTCCTTATATTGAAGTGTTTTTTTCTTTGGGAGATTTAAAGGTTTGCTCGCTTTTGGAAAGAGATCAAGGACAATCTCTAGTTATATAGACTGACTCCGCTGATGACACTTTGAAATAGAAGCTTAACAGTTGTTTCCTGAATTTCTTTGGGATTCATTTTAGTGAATAATTTATTTAATTTATTTAGTGAATATAGGACTTCCATTATAGTTCAGCCTGAATTTAATGCATTATTATTTTACCTCCACCAATAATAATATAATACAAAACTGAATCAGCATACTTAGCATATAATTGGTGTTAGAACCTAGTGGAAACCTCTCCAAGGAAGATAAAGAAACCAAAATTTCCTGCCTTGTTCTGTCTGTGTTCCGCTCTTTTTACAAACACTCCCAAACAATGGCTCATATTTGCTCAAACACCATTCTTGTTATGCCATATAATAACACACAGCCTAAATCTGTAAATGAAAGTTGTGCTCAGCCATTCCAGGGGTGGTGACTATTGAAACACCTTCAGTAGATGAGAAGTTCTCTTAACTCCCATGCTTCATGGTGAAGAAACACAAAACAGACATGCTCTACTTGTTGTCTCAAATAGGGGCATGATTATTCAGTCTGCATCATGTGTACAATGCCCTCTTCATAAAAGGACAGCATGATATAAATTTTCTAATGAAATGTGTATAATCCAGAAACATCTCATTCTCCACAGCATCACATCAACTGAAAGCTTATGGTGAAATTCCTATGCATTTCAGTGGGATTGTGTCCACATCCTTAGTGAACTGCTGCATGGTGGACCCTAACAGATTTAGTTTGTATCTAACCTAGTTAGTTGCCTGCCCATGTTCTGCACAAAATAAATGTTCAGAAACAATAACCAGCAGAAATTAAGTCAATTTCTACTATATAAAGGTCTTGAGAATGTCGTTTGTGGTCAAGTTGGTACTGAAATTATACTTTCAAATATAGGTATAATTTATGTATGCAGATATAAACAGGCAGCTCTTAGCATGGAATTACAAAAATTGTGCTCTGTGCTATATGTATGAGACCATAAATTTTAGTTTTGAGAGAAGTCATTTTCAATTATTAACATATCAGCTTTCTCATACCTATGTCTCTTTAAGGTCAATTTCATTCCTATGGACATATAAAGTGAGCATATGTCAATCACAGACTGCAGTGCATTTAATTCAAGCTGACAACAAGTATTATTGTGAATGCTAATCATGCTTCTTGGGGTTGTAACTAAGGATCAACATGGCATGGAGCCCCAGTATGTTAGGTCCTTTGCTTGGAGAAAAGCTGTTTTCTATCTGAAAGGGCTGTGAGCTAAAACAAATCAAACACAGGAAGACAGAAACAAAAAGCAGGCGGAATAAATTATGTAATGGCTGGTAACAGTGTCTTAATGCACATTATTAAGAGGGTGAAAGGTACGTGGAGCTAGTTTAAGTTAGACTGGAAGAGGAGGAAAAAAGGAAATGAGGGTAAGTTAGAGCAATAAAAAAGGGTAAAAAGGCAAATGTGGAAGAGAAATTCTGAATAACGTAGAAGATTTCAGCCAACAGCCAAATCAGAGTAGATGAAAGTCTAGTCAAAACTGTTCAGGGCTTTGAATGAGTAAAAGTCCAAGCTTTGTTTGCTTCTGCAGCTGATATTAACAATGTTTCTTACTGATCTCGCCAGCTGTCCATCAAGATCAGTGATAATACACTATTTTGCTGTATTAAGGCCTGGGTAATTTTCAAGCTTCATCTTTATTTATCAGTTTTTCTCAGAACAATGATTTCTATGTTTTCATCCACTGAAGGTGTCATGAATTCAAATATAGTAGAGTAATGAAAAATTAAATGAAGATGCCTATAGCTACATTGTACTACATGGTACATTTTCATTAACAGTAATGGCCTTTCACAGATGAATAATCAGAAATTTACCAGGCATGCATTACATGAGATGTTGTCTTAATTACCTTTTCTTTTTTTTTTTTTTTTTTTTTTTTTCCCAGAATACATGACGGAATATTCTTTTGGGTAAAGAAATATGTGATTAATTTTGCAACAGATTAAGGTTTTGATTGTGAAAAAGTTATCACAGCCTTGTTTGTCACATCCTTGAATTCTGTGTATTATGTCAGGAACAAGCTTTTACTTGAATAAGCTGAATGTTTATTAAAATAATTAATTCATGCTTTTTAATGATGATGATTATTATTATTGCTGCTTTTTTGTTCTTAGTATACAAGAAACTAGATAATATCTGGACAAACAGCAATCCGTGAAATACCACTAGCTGAAACACAAACACATCTTTATCAGAAGGAAAAATATCTTGCATGGAATACATATAACTTCTGAGAACAACTAGCCAACAGAGGACAGCTACCAGCTGTTTTTCCCAGGCATCAGACTTATGATGTGATTCAGTTCACACTTACACAAACAGAATCCTTCAGGTCCCATGGTAGAGCTTGATACTGGAGTGCAGCAAGTCCTGGATTCTGGTACTACTGTTTTAAAGGACTGCTCTGTATTCATTGCAGGACAAACAACTCTTTCCTCTAAAATCAGCTTCTTGGCTGAGAAACATCAATAAATTGCTCCCTCTCCCCAAAAATCTTTTTTTTTTGCTCTTGTGGGGACGTTTTAAAACAGTATTTCCTTTAAATTGCTTTCCTATGTATTTACACATTCACTGCTAATATTAAAAGTTTATCCCTTTCTCATCACGGTGTGTAATTGTTTCAAGCTTCCCTAAGTCCTTCAGATTCAATCACTGGTTTCAAATAGTCTGTAAATATTTTCCAGCTTCCTCAGAAAATAATCTTATGCTCTGTCAGAAGTTTTAGAAGAGAACTATTAAAGAATATATACAGAGGCAAGAGAGAACAGTAATTTCCTCAGAATGAAATTGGTTCTGAAATTTTTCAAAGTATTTATATAAGCTGTGTTATGCTGGGAATTTTTTCAAATCCCTCTAAACTGTCATATAGCGTTGGGTAGTGAGTTTCTAAAATACCACTTCAGCAGCACCTTCTGTGTAGCTGCCAGACAAACAAACATCTGTGGCTCTGTGTTCCCAAGGACGGTGGTGGCAGAGAACAGTGTGAATGGGAGCTTTGCTGCAGGAGGCTGGCTGGTTGCCGTTGGGGATACAGAAAGGAGTCAGAGAGGGAAAATAATTACCTACGCACTAGTTCTTTGTGTATGCCATTGAAATAAAATAAAAAACTAATAAGTATGTACAATGAACAGTCACCAATTAGTTTTTAAAACGCGACTTCATTTGGCTACTGCTTTCTTAAGAAGGCACTGCAGCCTTTCAGAATGTATTTTATTTTGATTTGTGAGAAACTGAATCACATAATGTGTCTGTTGTGTTAAATCAGGCTACTTTTCTACCACATTTTGTCTTTTTATATACTGAAAAAGATATTACTAGGTTGATTCCCCAAAAATGTATTCTAGACATATATATAATTTAGTGACTGAATTTAGCGTATTTTAGTACATAATATACAGAATAAGCTTAAGCTTTCTAGCAATTTGAGGTTACTTATTTTTGAATACTACCCCAAAAGGTGTCCTGTTTTCAACATATTCAACCTCTGTTCTCACAATATTCCTTTAGGCCTTAAATGAGAGCTAGAAAGGGTGCTTTAAATGGCACACTTAAAAAGTTATAAGGAAAATTAAGATTAATATTTCAGTTCTGAAAGTGTACAAATTTAAAAACTCAATTTAAGAAATTGCAAGAAGACCTCACTGAAAATTAGGTCTCTATTCTAAGAAATTTTGAGTCTTCAGAAAGGTTTTCCTTTTATGGATCAAAATGCATACAAAAAAAAGAATCAGGTGAATTCATTGCATATATTTCATTACATGAGGTTATTTAAAAATTTTAAGTTATAAATAGCCAGAATTGGTATTGACATAACCATCTGTGGTGGGTTGACCATGACTGGCTGCCAAATGTTCATCAACCTGCTCTCTCTCTCCACCTTCTTAAGAAGGGCAGCGGAGGAAATTTAGATGGAAAAGCTCATGCATTGAGATAAAGGCAGGGAGCTCATTTACCACTGACTACTGCCATGGTAAAACAGATTTATTCAGAGAAAAATTAATTTAATTTATTGCCAATTAAAAATAAACTTTGATGAAAATGGAAAACTAAAACATCTTTCCTCCAGTCCCCATGTCCCTCCTTCTTTCCACGCTCAACTTCTTTCTTTCCTTTCCAACTCCAATAGCTGGAGTTGGGAAATGCAGGCAGGCCATAACAGTTCTCTGCTTCTTCGTCTTCACACTTTTCCCCTGCTCTGGCATGGACTGCAGTCCTTCAGGACAAACTTGCTCCAGCATAAGCTCTCCATGGGCCTCAGTCCCTGCAAGAAACAACCACTTGCTTCAGCACAGGATCCACCACCGGCTGCAGTGTACATATCTGCTCTGCCATGGTGTCTCCGTGGGCTGCAGGGGAATGCCTGATGCAGCACCTGGAGAATCTCCTCCCTCTGCTTTATGGTCCAGCATATCCATTCTCTTAAGAACGTTCACTAAAGAAACACCAGGTTTCACATACATAACCTGT
Organism: Eurystomus gularis; assembly: GCA_013400335.1. Lineage (NCBI taxonomy): Eukaryota > Metazoa > Chordata > Aves > Coraciiformes > Coraciidae > Eurystomus > Eurystomus gularis. The sequence goes on from VZZY01018270.1 coordinate 17,161, forward strand.
AGCAAGGTTACATATGTGTTTTTAAGGAAGATGAAATATGCAAAAGTCATAATAAAAATTTGCAACCCTTTGTAACTCAAGACCACATTCAGCAGAAGAGTCACATTCATGCAGCTGATGTATGAAGACCACCTAAATTTTATATCAATCCTTGTATGTTCCAATGTGTTGTACATACACTTCCTATATAATGTCTTAGTAGTCAAAACAAAACAAAAAACAAAAAACAAAAAAAAAAAAGAAAAAAAAACAAAACAAACAAACAAAAAAGGAAGAGTTACTGTAATGAGAACATTTACATTATAAAAATATTGCTAGGGAAAATAATTCTCATTTTTCAGATATTTAGATGGTAGAAATTCTATGTCTGCTGCTACATATTCTGGTGGTTTCTTTTATAAACAGCAGGAGTAAGGACCCCTTCCACAGTCATGAATATAGTAAGATGACCTAACAGAGTATCAAATGTAGAAAAGCTGTTGAAAGAAAAATCAGTACAGAACAGAAAAAAGGTAAATTATTAGAACCACTAAAACATTCTTTAATCTTTTTTCTTAAGCAAGAGAGGCACATTACATTCAAGTTTACAACCATTATTGAGATGAAACAGGAAAAAAACACACCTGACATTTCAATTGGCTGCCCACGGGGAAAACTCAAGAAAGCTAAACTGAATTAGAATGGCATTAGTAGTGCCCTGGCCACATGCCCCCTTACAAGGAAGTCCGAGATACTAAGTCACATAAATAAAGATCTAGCTAATAGAAAAGTTAGGGAAAGAGATTCCACTCTGCTTTTTCTGTGGAGCTATAAGCTGAGCAAAAAAGAGACACGTCTCTCTTAATGAGGATTCAAAGCAAATGAAAGCACCTCAGTTCAAAACACAAAACTCAGAAACCCTTGCATACTTAAGGCTGAGGTTACCAACAATCCATTAAGACTTTGCTTTTTAAGTTCATGCTCCCAGACATCTATAGTTATTTTTTAGCTTTAACATCACAGTTCAATTTAATGCAAGTTTCAACCCTAAACCCCTTCAATATCTACAAAATTAGCATTCCCTTTCATCTACCTCGAGAAGCTTAAATCCAGTAGACAGCCCCAAACCACAGCGACTGGATTCCATTATACAGAAAATACCATTGCAGTTGCATTCTTTCACCATTCACCGCTGTGATTGCCCAGCTGACTGCCTATGTAAGCAAGGCCTTCTAAATCTGTCCAGTTACTCCTGAGCTCAATAAAGTACATCAAATTACAATACAGCTCCAGAATAAAAATACCAAGACTTGGATAGGAAGAACAAGCAATAGGAAAAAGCATTTTTTCCCTTGATATGATGGTTTGTCAATCCTTCTCAGTGTTTAAAAAGAAGGAAAAAAAGGTATTTTATTCATCATTGCAATTCATCTAGCTTCTGCTTCCAGCTCTTTTGGTTTCTTTGCTTGATTAATACATCTTTTTTATTCATTTCTAACATGCAGACGTGAAGGTAGAGAAGTTAATACACTTCTGATCCTTTCTAAAATCAAGGACAAAGGAACTTACAGGACAAAATGAATCTGCCAATAAGCAGAGTGACAATAATTATTTCCTCAGTTGCTAGCACTTAGTTTGAATTGATCAGAAACCCTGTTTTGTTTCATTTCCCAAATGTTGGTACAAAAGCAAGAAAGAAGATGTGAAGAATCACATTATTGATGCATCCCCAGGGATCACCTCTACTCACACAGAGACTGGTTAAATTGCCCATAGAGAAAAAGAAGTACAAAGAACAACAATGAATGGAATGAAAAAATAAATCTGAAAAATGCAAAGAGATAAATATGGACAAATGTATTCTTGTTACAGAAAGAGAATAATTTTAAACACTCACTGACAAGAAGGCCAGTCACGTCCTTTATATTGAGCAAAATTACTGCTGGCACCAAAAATATAATTTATTGCCAGTAAAGCAGACAAATGCAGGAAAAGAAAGTCTCAATTATGTAGAACAGAGGTTATATTCAAATGAAATCTACCGATTTCTCATTGATCAAGGTCCCACAAAAATCCACATGTCCAGCCGTGCTTGTAAGAGATATTTCAGTAAATATCTGTCTTCTAAATTTGTATGCACAAACACCTAGGCTTCCTTAAGACCTGGAGATCCATTAAAAGGTATTTTAAACAGGTCAGGAAAAGCACCTGACAGGTAAGATTCAACTTTGACTCTACTGCACATGAAAGTGTGGGGTTATGATTTCTGTATAGAATTTGGAATCAAATCACTTTCTAAGCAGAAAATGGCAATTTCCTGACCAGAAAAGCATAAATGTAATTAATAACAGAAGTAGGCTATGGCTATATGTGTCTTTTAAATAACACAGACAGTTCGTATGCTATGTGCTAAGCTGTCTCAATACGCCAAAGAAATATGTATACAGTAAAAACAAGGTGGTAAAACTGTCCCTAGAGTAATGAATATAATTTTATTTCTCATTTCTTATAAGACCATTTTCATTTAGAAACTTATTATTATCAGAGCTTTCAGTATTTAGATTTCTTCTTAGCTGCAGAATCATTTCTCAGCAGAGATAATCTCAAACCAAAAGTGCTCAATTCTTCAAAAAGGTTGACTTGAGGATTTTTCTTAGTTATCTTTATCTGTATTAAGAATCTCAATCAGCATTTAAAAAAGAAAAACAGAATATGTCTGAAGAAGTAAGTGTATTTGTATATAGAAACTGAGATGAAATTCTTGTTTGTAATGTATGATTTGCTGTATTAATTACAGGAAACCTTGTGCCATTATATGTTTTCATCCAGGGTAACGTAATGTGAGGAGGACAAAATAAATATTGTCTGTTTATGGATAAGACTTTTTTTTAAAAAGAGTTCAGGTCTGATAACTGTCATTTAGCTCCCAAACACATGATCGTCTTTTTAGACAAGTCTTTCTCCAACACTTCCTTCTGCCTTCTCCCAGCTAGAAGTTCGCTGTGAGAGCTGTTAGGGAGCTGTGATTTTTGCAAAAGCCCAGCCTCCTTTGCTCATAGCAATACTCATAATGTGTTCATTCTTCCGCACAAAGGGATGATACTTGCCCTGAGGAGTTCCTGTCAGGAGCAGACGTGTCAAGAGTAGATGGAAACTGAGGAAAGGACAGGCTGTAGAGTATCCTTATATCAGCTAATTACAATCATTCTGGACACTGCAACTGACAACATAGAGTTAAGTGCATACTTTACTTGAGCTAGGTTTAAGCCTAAAATTTGACTCACTGAGACTACTGATTTGACAATCATGCAACCAGAAAGGCAAGTCTCACATAGAGCATGGCAGTTAACACCCCCAAAAGCTAATACCAACTCCACCCTTCGTCTCATTCTTTTTTACCAAGCATTTCCAGGTGCTAGATAGATTCTGTTTTCTGCTGAAAGTATATGCTGTTGACTCTACCTTAGTTGGAACTGGGGAGCAAAGCTTCAGCTAGTCCTCCTCAGAGCGAAGCAGCAAATATCAGTAGCTCCTACATCCCAGCTGAATCCAGAGCCCAAATTACAGCAACATGCTTTTTCCTCTGCTAAAAGGCAGCACCAACTAACAATCATCATGGTATTTACAGACATCTGTCACCTTCCATTAAGTAATTCATTTTCATCTCATCCATAAACTGATAACTAACATCTAGGAGCAGCCAGGAGCAGTTTACTATGTTGTTCTTCAGGCTACTAATTCACAATAGGATGGCTTTGACACAAAGGTGTCTAAAACTGCTCTTGTCTGAACTGGGATGCATTGTCAGGCCACCTATGTCATTACAACTACTTAGGAGACTCCAGGGATGATAACAGACTTAATGTCTATTAAAAGGAACCCTTTCCATTTCCAGATTTCTTTTAACTTCAATCATTTCAGTAACCTTGCTTACAATGGGGTCCATACACACACTAGCACAACTGAGTGAATAACAAAATGCAGGATGTGGCAACAGGAGTTTTTAAAATCAGCTTTGTCGTCCTGCTAGCACACTGAGAAAGTCAGCTATGACTCACCTTCTTTTTGAACAGCATATCAATGTTTAGCAGCTTAGCACTTCTGATTGTAGGCCCCCCTACAGATCTTCAGATCTACCTGAGGAGGTATTGTAACAGGCATGTTAAGGGTAGAGATGTTATTGGGGTGAATGAACCTAAGATGCCTGACAAATATCAAACAAAAGAGAACACTTAACTTCTTTATCTTACACCAAACAAGAAAGATGATGAGGGACTTTTTAAGATGTCGGGCAGTGGTAGGACTAGGGGGAATGGATCAAAAGTAGAGGTGAGTAGATTCAGATTAGACATTAGGAAGAAGTTCTTCACCATGAGGGTGGTGAGACACTGGAACAGGTTGCCCAGAGAAGGTGGTGGAAGCCCCATCCCTGGAAGTTTTCAAGGCCAGGCTGGATGGGACTCTGAGCAACCTGATCTAGTGGGAGTTGGCCCTGCGCATGGCAGGGGGGGTTGGAACTAGATGATCTTTGAAGTCCCTTCCAGCCCTGACAATTCTATGATTCTATGTGATTTCCATGATCTTTAGTTGAACTTCTCCAGAAAACAGCCTCCCATATGCCCTATAAAAGACCTTTCCATTTTAATGTGGAAAACTTGAGGTGCTCAGAAATTATGGGTGCAGTCTTGGTCCACACAGCATGATTCATCTTTTGTTTAAAAGGTACAAGATTCCACTCTGTTTCATTAAAGCTCATTTTTGTCAAAGTACTACTTAAATACTTGGCATTAGCTACATATGTACATATAGCTGTTCTGCAGACATATGCTAATATCAACCAATTAAAAAGAAGTTATTACAATCTACTATCACTAGGTTAAGATAGCTGCCAGGGAGGTATTCAATAAAAAGCCTGTCCCAATTAAGTAGAATATACTGCAATAATATTTTACATTTATATAGCTGCTTACATTTGGAGTTTGACCAATTAGCCTGAGAGAGCAATGCTAAATCACAGCAGGCCCTTTTGAAAAAGGGCAGCAGCTAACTGTCAAGGTGTTCTACTTTGCAGTGGGAAACTTTTCACAATAATACTGGGCAAAGTCCTATTCTTGCAATATGTAACTGAAATTTTTCAGATTTTGGAGAAAAACAACACAATTCCTGAACAACATTGACATCAATGCACTTCAATGGCCTCAGTATTTTAGCCATAATGATGTTTCTTTTGTCTGAGTACAGTCTAGAGTTTCTACCGCAAAGAGGAAAGCCCAACTGTTGATTCAAATTTGAAGGGACACTAAGTATTTTAAACCTGTTGTTAAACTAGTTACACATCTCCTACAACAGAATCCAAAGCTGTTCTGGCTATACTCTGTGTACAATTTTATTAAAATACACCCAAAATACTGTGTATTTGCAAAGAATATATCCCTTCCCGTCTTTCCTGTATTAAAACTTTGGGGCTTTCCCTATTTACTCAATCAAAAGAAGTAAATTTTAAAATCTACATCTCAAGAAAAATACCCTCTCAATCTTAATCTACAGATAAGCGTGCTCACTTCATCTTTCTGTGTATCTATGAAGTGGGATGACAATGACAGTTGTAATTTTAAGGATATGTCACCATACAAAATAATGTTTTATATCTTGTTATGGAATTGTTAAACAGCAAAGGTATTTGAGAAACTGTTTTGTCAACAAAGCATATTGTCTACCAGGAATACATGCAACAAAAGGACCACCCATTTCTTTTTCCTGTTTCTTCTCTCCTCACTTCTAAGTCACACAAGAACCTGAACTCAACTATAGTGGAAAGGGTTAATGGCTGTGGTCAGTAAATTGAAGCTATTGCAAGTGTGAGGTTTAATTGAGAGGCAGATGCACAGAGACAGCAGGTAGGGAAGGAAATTAGGTTAGTAAAGGAACAGGTCAAGGTGAACACAGAATTCTGTAACCTAAATAAAACAATACACACATCTAAACTGTGTTTTTCTGAGCTCCGTTCTTTGTAAATGATGTTAAGTGATTTGTATTTTATAAGAAGCTCACAAATGTACAGTACAAGTTTTCTAATATGTGCAAGAATTCCTCAACAGTTATTCACCTTCCTGCAGAAAAAATTACTTTTTCTTACCAGAATAGAGAGTAAGTTCTCATTTTCAAGCTGCTGTTTGACATGCATAAGGGGATATTTTTACTTGCATCCTAGATGAACTAATGATTTTATATGCTACTTGCTGAGCTTCTAGCAGGAAATATATCCTATTGCTCACATACTGTTAAAATTAATCATCTAATAGGAAAGGCCAAGTGCTTCAATCACAACTCCTTCTCAATACAATTTTACAGTGTGTTTCAAAGGAAAAAAATATTATGTTAATAGGAAGATCCGCAATCATAACAAGATGGGCTGCCTGAGGTTAAGACTATTGTTGCAGCACTGCTGAGCCCTAGTGGTAGGAAGCAGCTTGTACTGGAAGTCAAAAGGCTACCTTTGGCCAAGATTTTTCAGCATCAGAAAGGTTTGGTTGAAATCAGTGCCCACCTTGCACAGGTAACAGGCCTTTTAAAATGCTGATGAGGACTACAGAAAGAATACACACAAACTGAAAAAACTATTAAAAATGTGTGCATACAAAGCAGTTAGCTGCTCAATATGTCCTAGTTCTTTAAATCTCTTTTTCAACCCATCTTCAACTTAGGGTAGACGTGTCTGGAAAATCTTTTTATAGTTGAAAATGCATTGAGGTAAAAAAATGATTGCAAAGCTGCTCACTGTAACATGACATTATGTTTTAGCTTGACCCTGTGCATATTGTTAGATTATGTGATAGAAGTCAGGCTTTGGGGACAGTAAGGATTCCAGAAGAGGTAAAACAGCTCGAGGAGGGGGGAAACCCCAGTTACCCAGTCAGCAAAATAACACCTTGTTTTGCCTGCTGCAGGTCTTTCAAAGGAGAGTCATCAGCCCCATATGCTGGAGGTCATATTCAGCACTGTAAGAAAACAAGAACAGGGAGCTGGAGTATCTTACAGACCAAGGGAAGCTACTGCCTAGGGTGCATGGGATATATTAGGAGGTGTCAGGAAGATCATTTTGGGATTAGATAAAAATTATGACAGGATGTTTAAGGGAGAAAACAAAATTGGGGAAAGGGAGGGATCAATGTGGTTTGAGCAGGAGCAAGAATTGGAAAATAGACGGATAAGGGCATAAATATTTTTGTGAGCGTTTGTACGTATGAGTGTCTGAGTGCTGCAGTCAATAGTGGCCTATGTGTCTGGGGTCCCAGCAACCGAAACATGTGATGACATGTATGTCAGCATGTGATTGCTGGTAAATATCCATCCAGACTAGCTACTGAATAGGACAAGCAACCTGGGAAACAAATGCCAAATTGACTGTAGTTCTGGGCAGAATACATGTGTGAGTCTCTGTCACTGATGTGAGATGTGTCAGCAAATTGTCCTGCATCATGCATCATCCTTGGGTAGGGAAAAGGGCATGATGTTAAAGGAAGCTGGAAAGAGCCTTGAAATTTGTGAAGAGCAAGGAGAAAAAGCAGAGAGTATTAGAGTAATATGGTTTACTCCAGCTTGCTTGAAAATTGAAGTTTTATTCCAATTTTTCACCATGATTGTTGATAATTCATAACTGATTGTAATCACAAACCAAAATTAATAACTTCCCATTATAAAAAAAAGTATCTGATGGATAAAACTAACACATTAATGTTATTATGAATGCTCTTCATTCCTAAAAGTTATGTGCAGCTGAGAGTCTGGCAAATAACCAAAGACAGCCTTTGCAGAGCTTACTTTGCTGCGATATAGAGTGTGTGTGAGGTGGGGAAACCCTATATCTGTAATACAAACAAGTTCTCTTTGATCAATTATCATGATCGGTGTTATCTACATCTAGCTGAGCTTCACTGGCTTATTTAGGCAATTGCATGTCCCCAGACTAGCAGAATCCTTTCTAAAACATTACCACAATGAGCTCACCCAATAAAGTAATTATACAGATTACTTTATAGTAATTAGGGGGGAAAAGGATGAAGATTTCTAACAAAGTTATATTGCATGTTCTATATAAAATTTATGAGACATTTATTAAAAATACCTATTCTTACTTAATCATTTAGATTTCTGAATGTAGACACAGATAGAGAATTTGATAATCATAATAGCCAGCATTTAATGTTATGCATAGGACAATAGGCATTTTTAACAGCCAATTAATCAATATATTCTGATAAAGTTGCTGTTTTTTCATTTCAGTGCAGACTATACATATAATTCATTCCAGCATTAGTTAGTTGATTAAAAGGTTCTCTGTTTCAGTTTTCATATGAACTGAAGAAATTATAATCTTACTTAATTATGTCTATATTGCACTCTTAAATGGAGTTAGAATAGGAAAAAATTGAGAAATATTGTAAGAGAACAAACATTTATGTGGAACCTTCTTAAATGATGCATAATCTATTATTTTACTCTAGGTGCACACAAAACTGGCTCTTGTGAATGTACAGCGTAAACAGAGCATAGAATGACACTAACTAACCATGACTTGCAGGAAACTGTCTCCATTGCAAGTGAGGGGCTAACTGGAGTATATACAGCTGTGGCTGGCTCTGATGACATGAGCAGTTCTGAATTCATTCTTCCTTAGCAACTCCTCCACCCTTAGCAACTTCCTGAAAAATGTTTAAACAATAACATTTGACAATATGTAAAAGAAAGAGAAAAAAGCTAATATTAAAAAAAAAAAGAAAAAGGAAAGAAAATGCAACTTTTACTGATTAAAAATTCCGTGGAACAAAGAAAGTTTTCAGAAGCATGAAGTTTATCATTAAAAGGTTTTACAAGAGCATAAGCAAATATACTAGCATTAACAATTATAACCTGAATATTGATTTGAAATTAATTTTCATGATTATTAAATGCTTTGGGGCCTGTTTTCTTAGTGAATAAAAACAATCTAAAATCCTGTTTCTGCTGCAGAAATTAAATACAAAAGTCAATTCTGTCTTTCTCAGCATAGTGATGCTGATCCTTTGAACTATTAATGTTCTGTTTAGCAAATCAAAACCAGCTGACCTATGAAGCAACAAAATGATATATAAAAGGAGTATCTCGTTCAGGATATATTTCTGTGCTCTTTGAATGATATCTCACCACAGCTTAAAAGTGGCTTAATACTGAGATCTTTCAAACATCACAATATGATTTATAATACTCCAGAGTCACCTATCACATGGCTTCATGGAGTTTGAGAAATCTTATGGTCTACTATGAGTAAAAGTGAGCCAAAGAACAGTGTTATATTAGACAACATATATTAGTTACAGGATGATGCAAAATTGTACAAGAAGAAGTTTATCAATTAGATTACCTCCATCAGTCATTACCTTACCTTTTAGCACATAACTACCAACTTTCCTTAGTCAAGTGAGGAAAAAAAGCCCTGTCCAAAAATGTTTAGTAGAACACACAGGAAGAAAGAAAGGGAAAAGCACAACGTTTTAAAAAGCATGAGGTTCATCTGAAAGAAAGTCTTTCTTCAGCCTATTAATTCTAATCATCAATATAAAATTAATTTCCATACAATTTGGAAACCTAGCAACTGCTGGTTTTAAGCTTTTCCTCTTTAGAAATTGATCTATTACAAATTCTAGACTTTCTTTTACAAGAGTATATCACTGCTTGCTCAAAGTCCACTGACTGAATTTTTAACTTATCTAATCACTGATAAAGTTGAAATACTGCACTGTGCACTTTGTTGAATAACAGTCATCTTTAGAAAATATTATAGTGTCTTTTCTTACGTTTCCACCACTTTTAGAGGATCATAGTCACCTTCTGTATATACAGAATTACAAAATAAAGAGGTTCCAGCTCCTGGAAGATTGCCTTGATGTGATCTGGAGAAGTTAGCCTACACATTTCCCTGGGACTCACCACAGAAACTCTCTTAGGAATCTGGTCAGAACATAGAACACCTCAACTCAGCCTCAACAGCAAGTGCAGCTACAAGATTTTCAGTAGTCATGTTTCCAGCTTTTAGGGAGCTTTCGTATGCAACTTGCATAGTCACTTTCTCTTAGACATATCTCTTGTGGGATATCACTAATCAGAGACAGAGAGACTGACTGAAGATGTCTCTTTTTCTGAGATGTCACATTTTCAAGTATACTACCTACACAGCCTACCAGATAATAACATATTTGTGAACACAAAACCAGGATATATAACATTCACTTGAACACAATTTCCCAAGTGAGCCATTGGTATATTCTGGTTATTGGTCTTATCCCGTATTTGAACATGGTGAGCATTTGGACTGTGCAATAATTCAACTTGAAAAAAATGTGACTAGTAACTTATTACTAGGAGGTATATTTTCCCGTTCAACATAAATATTTTAAAGGGCTACTATAACACATAGATTTTTTTTTCAGTTTTAGTGGCTTTAAAATTTTATTTCCTAAAGGGCTTTCAACAGTGAGGAGTCCGAAGGTTTTTGAACCTTGAACTTGGAATTTATGAGCTTGAGCTTGGAACCTTGAGCTTGGAATTTATGTTCTTTATTAGGGCATATCAGGTTAAATCCCAAATAAAATATCACTGTAAACACATTTGAAATTCATACACCAAATTTGTCCAGGATGCTTTTTCTCCAGCACCCTGTTTTAGCAATTCGTGCTTTCTGCTAGCCCTTCCTGCTTGACTGAAATTTCATGTCATGTTCACCAGCACAAATGCTTCTGGGACCATGAGAAGAAAAAAGGGGAAGAATCTTTATTTAACTTCGCTGCCAGTGAAAAGTTGCATGGAACTATATCCTAAATCATAAAGTTCACAAGTTCAAGCTTAGCTGGGGAATGAAGAACTTCAAAAGTTTCAGCCAACTTTTCTTAGTCTCAAGAAAATGTTAATTTTTAATGTCTTTTGATTAGCCACAGATAGGCACATTACTGCTAATTTTTACTTTAGGTTAAAACTCCACAGCGACTTCTGGTTTTCAGTGTCTGAGCTGGCATTTGACAATTTGTGAGGTATCAGGTGAGTACTGATGAGGTTGAGAACTAGGTGTTGTCTTCTGATGTTTTTGGCAAGGAAATAAAATAAATTCACAGCAGAAAGAGCCTGTAATAACTCCGTCAATGAGGAAACAGAGTATATGATGGGTTTTAGAGGTCTGGATGCGGCAATTTAAAACTGGATTTGGAGTTTTAATATTATGAAGAAGGAAGGTTATGATTGCCACTTCTGATTTTGAACTGGGTCTAGCATACAGTGTAAATGTATCTAAAAGCATCTTTATTTGCGTGTCTAACATAGGTGGGCTAAATCTGAGACTGTAAGTGAAAATATAAAAAAATTTTGAAAACAGATACATCACAGAGATATTTACTCAAAAAAAATGCCTAAAAGGTCCTAATCTCATAGTATTATTGCAATTTACCTCTTTCACTCTCAGATAATCTGAGCAAAAAAAATTGAGAATTTTACAGTTTTCTTCTAATGATCGATAACTGGATACTCTGCATTTTTGATGGGAGCATTCCCAGACTTCCAAAACAGTTTCCTTTGACAAACCACCAGAAATAAATAAATAAAGTGGCACAGGTAATTTCTCTGCTCCTCTATAAGACAGACTAATAAGTTATTTTTTGTGCTACCACTTCCACTGAGAATTTTGTATGCAGCCAAATACTTTAATACAGTTGTCTGTGCTAAATCTTGATGTATATTACTTTTGCAAAGCACAAACAAGTTATGCTCCTTGTCAATGACCGATATTTTATGCATTAAACATGCAATCATGTGGCAATTAAGGATGGTGAAATTATATCAGAATACTATGATAATGAAGTTCACTTTGAAAAAGTGTTTGGTAAACAACCTCTGTGCAGGATCTCCTAGCAAACATCTTGATTGCCTCTTCTGATAACAGCAGTTCAATGCTGGAAGATCATAGGAGAGTGTTCATGAAAGACAGACTTTATCAACAACACCAGAGATAATGTGCCAGAGCAAGGATTATATAAATCAGATGATTTAGTCAGTTTATACAGAATCATACAATCATTTAGGTTGGAAAGGACCCTTAAGATCATCAAGTTCAACCATTAACCGAATCATTAAACCATGTCCCTGAACGCCGCATCTGCAAGTTTCTTAAACACTTGAGGGATGGTGAATCAACCACTTCCCTAGCAGCCTATTCCAGTGCTTGAAAACCCTTTCAGTGAAGAATTTTTTTCTGCTATCCAGTCTAAACCTCTCTGGGTGCAACTTTTCCTCTTGTCCTATCATTTGTTACATGGGAGAACAGATTGACCCTCACCTCAATACAACCTCCTTTCAGGGAGTTGTAGAGAGCAATAAGGTCTCCCCTCAGCCCCCTTTACTCTAGGCTAAACCACCCCAGTTCCCCCTGCCGCGCCTCAAAAGACTTTTTTTCTAGACCCTTCATCAGCTTTGTTGCCCATCTTTGGACATGCTCCAGCACCTCAATGTCCTTCTTGTAGTGAGGGGCCCAAACCTGAACACAGTATTCGAGGTGCGGCCTCACCAGTGTCCCCAGTACATGGGGACAATCACTTTCCTAGTCCTGCTGGCCACATGGTTTCTGATATAAGCTAGGACACTGTTGGCCTTCTTGGCCACCTGGGCACACTGCTGCCTCATATTCAGCTGGCTGTCAACCAACACCTCCAGGTCCTTTTCCATCAGGCAGCTTTCCAGCCACTCTTCCCCAAGCCTGTAGACTTGCATGGAGTTGTTGTGACGCAAGTGCTGGACCTGGTACTTGGCCTTGTTGAACTTTAGATCATTGGCCATGGCCCATTGATCCAGCCTGTCCAGACACCTCTGTAGAGCCTGTGCAGATCTCTCTGTTAAGCCTTCCTACTCTCAAGCAGATCAAGATTCCCACTCAACTTGGTGTCATCTGCAAACTTACTGAGGGTGCACTCCCTGCTTTCATCCTTTTAGATTAAATTAAACTGCTATCCACCTGCTCATCAGACCTAGCAGAACTAGTCCACAATAATGTCCTAAAACCTACATAGTGTAGGTGTTAGGTTTTCAGCTCTTTCACTATACTGAGTTGCACTACATGTTCTTGCATATTTGGCCAAAATATGATATGTAACATGTGTCCTGAAATTTCTAAGAGGTAGATGTACTAATTAACTGTGCTCTACACATCTTATCCTATTCTATAGCTACCAATTCTGCAGTTTTCAGGACAGTATGAAAACTTTTTAGATGAGCTCAGCACTGACAAGGATAGGAACCTCTACCTTTGTTAGACTTGTCAGATTCTTTTGATGCCAAGATACACTTTCACATAATCCTTTTTAAGCTTAACCTTTACAAACAATTGTAACACAGTAGTTTAACACAGATAACTTGTCTTAAATATTTGAACAATTGTTTCTAAGTTACATTATTTATAGTGTTAATTATATAAGACAGCAACCCCTCGTATATTGATTATACCAGAAATTGCAAATGTCAGTATTGTCGAGTGCTGAAGGAGTTGGCAGATATGCTTACCAAGCCACTCTTCATGATTTATCAGCAGTCCTGGATAACTGTGGAGGTCCCAACAGACTGGAGATCAGCAAATGTGATGCCCATCTACAAGAAGGGCAGGAAGGAGGATCCAAGGAACTACAGATCTCTCAGTCTGACCTTAGTGCCAGGGAAGGTCATGGAGCAGATCATCTCAAGTGCCATAACACACCATTTATAGGACAACCAGGTGATCAGGCCCAATCAGCATGGGTTCTTGAAGGGCAGGTCCTGCTTAACAGACCTCATCTCCTTTTACGAGAAGGTGACTCGCTTGGTGGATGAAGGAAAGGCTGTGGATGTTGTTTACCTGGATTTCAGTAAAGCCTTTGATACTGTTCCCCACAGCATTCTCATGAAAAAGCTGTCTACCCTAGGCCTGGATGGACATATGCTCCACTGGATCACACACTGGGTGGATGGATGGGCCCAGAGAGTGGTGGTGAATTGAGTTTAATCCCGTTGGCAGCCAGTCACAAGTGGTGTTCCTCNCGAGAAGGTGACTCGCTTGGTGGATGAAGGAAAGGCTGTGGATGTTGTTTACCTGGATTTCAGTAAAGCCTTTGATACTGTTCCCCACAGCATTCTCATGAAAAAGCTGTCTACCCTAGGCCTGGATGGACATATGCTCCACTGGATCACACACTGGGTGGATGGATGGGCCCAGAGAGTGGTGGTGAATTGAGTTTAATCCCGTTGGCAGCCAGTCACAAGTGGTGTTCCTCAGGGCTCAATACTGGGACCACTCCTGTTTAATACCTTTATCAATGATCTTGACGAGGAGATTGAGAGCACCCTCAGGAAGTTTGCAGATGACACCTAGTTATGTGGGAGTGTTGATCTGCTTGAGGGTAGGTAGGCTCTTCAGAGGGACCTGGACAGGCTGGATCTATAGGCTGAGGCCAATCACATGGGCTTCAAAAAGGCCAAGTGCCGAGTCCTGCAATAATTTCTACAAGCAATATTCAATATTTTCTCTGAAACTGAAGGTTCTGTTTTCAAACTGCAACAATTGCATATTCCTTTAAGCATGAAGACACTGAACTCAATTGAGAACTGGGAACATTCAAAAGCAGAATTAAATGAATAATGACTTTTTATAATTTCTGCTTGATCTGTTTTTACTTATGAAATCAGGTAAATAGTAAAACAAAAAAGTAATTTTTATTTGAAGTATTTTCTTGTAATTTTTTTTCTATTTCCCAATTTTCCTTTTAATTTAGTTTGAAAATATAAAAAAATATTTAATATTGACTTTAATTATATAAAGACTTCAAAAATAGTTCCAAAATAACATGGATGAAAATAATCCTAAATTTAAATTACATTTTTAACATATCTAAAATCAGCTAACCTATTTTTTTTCTCAGAACTTTAAAAAATCTTTTTCAGAAATAGATAATGTTTCTGAAGAAGTAGCTTATGAAGACTCAGAAGTAACTTTTTCATCCTATTAATTTAGTACTAAATGCAAGGTAAATGTTTTTGTTTTGTTTCTTATTTCATGTCAATTGTCCAATTGATAGTGCAGTAAAATTTGAGGAAAGCAAATTTCAAACCCACCTATTTTGATATTTGTCTAAGAATGGGCAAATTTCAGGTATTACAAGATACTGCTTACACACTTAGCAGATGACCATGGTTCACGTATTCTTCTTCAGATCCCTCACATAAAAACAATAAAGTCTTAAATGCTTCTCCTGTTAGGGCCAATAGAAAACCTCCTATTGACTACCATGTTGTGCACCAGGCTAAGCATGCATGGGAAAGAATCTGACTACACTGTGCAGCCAGGAATGTAAATGAGCATGTGTTAACTATATAAGTGTCAGAGGAAAATGCAATTTGAGTTATATATTTGGTCTACAAAGTTATCACAAAACTATTTTTTCTATGTTTACTGCTTTGGAGAACAGAAATACAAATATATTGTTAAAATCTATGTGTCTTCATCTCTCTTGCTCCTTTATTACTAAAGTATCTTTTCCTCAAACATTGAAAACTTCAATGTTTTCTTCAGTTCTTTCTGCCTATAAGCGTTATGTTTATTGAATCAAAACTAAAAAAATAATACTGATGATGTGTATAATAAAGTGATCTGATCAGCACAACTTTTGTGTAGAATGCTAGGTATCATCTATTTACAGTAGATAGCATGCAATAAAGCCAAAATCTGAAACATTTTTTAAAATGTTAACGAAAAAATGTTCACAGGATCACAAGAAAAAGGCCTCCTCCCCTCTCACACTGCCAGGAACATTATTAACAGCGTAAAATTCATTCACCATGTTCTCTGATTCGTCCTCAGGAAGGCAGGCAGCTGGGAATAGGCTGTATGAATTTTTCATGCTGTGGGAATGTGCTCTAGTTGCTGTGGAAACTCAGGGAAGACCTTGTGTCATACACTCTTATCCCACATTTAGCGCCATCGATTTGGGCATGTGCAGCAAGTCTGTCACTCCTGAAGCACCAGTCCCACTGCAGATGGACTATAAAAGATGTGGCCAAGCTAGCCAGAAATGTTGGAGTAGATACCGTATTATTACAGAAATGTATATAACTCACTTCTGCAGCTACACTTCACTGTTTTCTTTCTAAGTCTTTATAACTTGATTCAGAACTTCGGCTCAGTTCTCAGAAAACATAACTTACTGTGCAGAGATAGAGATATTTAGGGTTTTACTGAACTGATCACATCAGTATTAGCATCTTCCAATAAAGGTGTTTACTATTTAGTTTTGTTTGTTTGTGGATTTTTTCCATAAAATGACCCTTTATTTACTCAAGATTTTGTTTCAGTTTGGAGGATTCACAGGCTTTTCTGAGTATCAAAAATCCCTGGGGGGCCCATCTCTAACATAGAAAGCTGCATCAGCTCCAAAAGGATCTCTTAAAAATTATCTACCAATCTCTGAAACAAAAATATAAATATGTACGTTTTGGGGGTTATTTTTAAGGATTTAATAGAAACAGCTGGGATAAGTAAAGCCAATCTTTTTCATACCAAAATTTGGCAGCGTCAACTAAGAGGTTAATTAAAGGTTAATTCCACCAACTGAAATGGTAAGCAAAAGTATACTGTTACTCTTGTAATCATACATAAACTGACCTAAGGATTGTAAACATTTGGTTACTGACCCGTGTCACAGGCTAAACAGGTAATTCAAAGATACTGCTAAGATTTATGGTTTCAGTTTCACTTTTTAATATGTTAGAATTTATTTTACTTTGTCTCATATTTACTTGATGGTTAATGCACTCTATGAATATTTAACTTAAGCGTAAACCATCCAGTGGATAGTTGCAATGTTCTGTTTACCTCAGAGAAATTTAGATGAAATATCTAACTCCTAACACTAAAGTCTATGCTGAAGGAGAAGGCAATCATGCTTGTTACTCAGTAACAAGTATGTTTCCAATACAGCAAATGGAAAGGCCCCTTTGTGCACATGCTTTAACTCCTGCAAGCACATGGAACCAGGATGCAATCGTAAATGGAATATGTGTGGTTGAAAAGTGGTTGTAAAAATTCTGATGTTTAGGAATCTTCTTCTAATTTAGTCTAAATTTACATAGGTCAGTATTTATCTCACATTATTATAACACTGTTGTCCTTTGGCTTACGTAACTCTACCCTCTCTTTACATTCCTCTTTCTCTTCTCACTGTATTTTAAAAAATGAGTTATATATCGTACAACTTTTTTCTTTTTCTTGTATAACAGAGGAGCCCAACTCTTTAGCTCTCTCTTATATTTTCTATGAATAATGACAATACTGGCAAAAGTCAGGTGAAAACCTACTTAGAAAGTAAATGCAAAATCAAGGGATAAAAGCATTTGTTCTGTTAGTCTGGCCATAGGGCACAATATTGGAACACATGATACTCACATCTGGTCAAAGCAGAATCTTTCTCCATTCAAGATCCCACATTCTTTCTTATATTTAACCATTTTCTATCCACATATACAGAAACATTAAATATGCGTCTTAAAATGGCCAATATCCTATTGTCTGGTGCCTTCAGTTGGACTGCAAAAACACCTGTGTGCCTCTAGAGCTCTTGAAGGAGTGCTCAGAGAGGGAAGAACCAGAAACCATAAGGTAGAAAAGGTTTACGTTATTTTGAAAACAAAGCAAAATAATATTATTCTCAAGACACTGTGTTCTCAATAAAGCAGACAAAGAGCTGACATCACCAAAAACATCCCAGTAGTCCCTTGAAGATATCCCAGTGTTTAGTTTCATGTTTTTCCCTAAGCAGTATAGTATCCTTCATTTTTGTAGAGAAGGATAAAAAGTGAGCATGCTCCCCACATCTCTCTCTCAGTCACAGCTGCCTGTTGTGCTAAATTAATCTGAGTATTACCAATATTGTCAATATTAACCCTTTCCCCAAGAGTTCCTAACAGTGTGATAATGTCTACCTGTGACTATTGTTAAGTACAGCTGCAGAATATTAATGTTAAAATAATCATCACATTTCAGGATGTTTAGGATCTTTCCTCTTATAGGAAACAAAATGAAAAAAACCCCACAGGTAATTTGTTTTCCTTTTCCTTTATCAGAAATTAATATTTCCTTACAGAGTTAGTCTGCAAATACGTCTGTTGCAGGTTAATCTCAGCTGGGAGCTAAGCACCACACAGTCACTTGCTCACTGACCCTCCTCTCAGAGAAAATAGGGGCAAAGAATACAAAAAGCAAAAGCATGAAAAGTCCTGGGCTGATATAAAGATGTATTAATAAATTGAAGGAAACAGGAGCTTGTCTTGGATTTGTGGCAGAATAGTTTGGACTGGAAGGAACCTTTAAAGTTCATCTAGTCCAGCCCTCCTGAAGTAAGCGGGTACATCTTCAACTAGATCAGGTTGCTCAGAGCTCTGTCTAACCCAACCTTGGAGCATCTTTCCATCTCCAATGGACCAATCAGTAAACAGAGCATATTGCTTTTCATTCTTTGGTGGTTTATTATACAGTGGGCCCTCCTTGGCACAGGTCATCTCCTCAGACAATGCTTTGAAACCTCTGCATTCTGGCCTATCCATAATCTTTTCCAGGACTACAGGGCAGCCAGGGTTCCCTATTCAGCTCCGTTGTGTGACCACTACCACCTTCTTACTCCATATTGTGTTGGTTACATAATATGTAATGGGTACCCTTTCTTTGAACATTCAGCACAGCACAAGAAATTGTGCTGTCAAGAGGAGCAGCATTTCCATTCCAACTACTTCTGAAGTGGCTCAGCTCCCCTTATATGCTGCTAATATCTCTTTTTCTTTTGGGGTGTAGAAGACCTTAGATACTCTATATCCCCAGCTCCAAAAGCCTAGATGTTAACTGTCTCTCTGGGTACTTTCTGACAGAGGTTCCAAGTAGAGTCATGCTCCCTGACTGTGCTGTAGAGCACATCTCTCACATCTGATCCTGTCCAGACTGGCCCAAGGCTACTGCATGACCTATCTCCTGTTTCATCTACTCAAAGGTTTGTCACTGCTGGGGGAAAAGAAGTTCTTCTTTCAGATGACTTGATAGAGAGGACTCACCATCTGACTGTCATGCATTAATCTCGGTCAGCAGCTGAGCACCACAGCTGCTTGCTCAGTCTGGCTTGGCCAGCTTTGTGATGCTTAGCTGCCAATTGAAGTTAACCCACAACAATGATTGTTCTCAGTCATATTTATGATGCCTTATTCTGGGAGCATTGCTGTTGATTTCACTGAGCCTGCTGAAGGACATGGACAATATTCAGTATAATTAAAGGCTTGGAGATCATCAGAAATAAATGGCAAGAAAATGCCATTCTAATCTACATTGCTGCTTCAAAGCAGATATAAATGGTTCAGAATTTTATATACTGTATGTTTTAAAAATACTTTTAGCTATACTTATACCACTGAAATACCATGGAATTTGGTAAATCTGAAATGGAATTCTTTCACTTTTCAAATACGTGTTCTCTACCTGAAGAAACAGGTCAAAATATGAATGTTTTAGTTTTAATGTACAGAAGTTGAGATGCTATATGTGTTAACTCCTTAATCTCCTACCCAAAGAAAACGTTCCTTAATTTTCCTGCTCACAAACATGGGAAGCTTGAAGAAACCATGTAAGGAGGCAAGGTTAAAATATATCAACAATTTTGGAAAAGTCTGCACTTACTCATGTAATGGTTGTAAAATGGGTTGATATGCTCAAGCAAACTCTCCCACTCCCCTTCCCCCCAACCTTGGTAACATACCAAAAGCAAAACCCCACGGATAAGATTAAGAGACTAGGCTCTGCAAATTTGCTTTAGTTTGTAAGTTTTTGCTTCCAAGATTATCCTATGCCAGTGATGGTTCTTTGCTGCTAGTATTTAACCTAACGAGATGAAAGCTATGGGCACACACAGCCACATAATTTGCAATGCTATCCTGCCACTACAGCATATAGCTGAACCCACTAGCAAGAAAAGCCATAAAGAGCATATACTCAGGAGTATTTCACAAGGAACTGCTTTTATCATGACTTAACAGCAAGATTTTCCTGCTTTTTTTTCTTCATCTAAGAAACTAGATGTATGAATTAATTAATGAGCAAGTTTTTATTGTACAATTATGGAAATTAGTATAGTTAAAAGCCACAAGACACAAGGTACTGTTCAAGAATTATAGCTAGCACACATACTATCCCAAAACCAAATAACATACCTATTTTGGGAAGAACCACACAACTCATACAGCAAACTATTAAGGCTGTTGAGAACATCATTACAAGCATAATTTTACTTCATCAGGGATTTAAGTGTCTTGACAGGAACAATAAAGGTTAGACAGCTCCCACTAGGTTCAGGATGAATGCTATTCAAGCACAGTTTTCCATAATTAATCACTCTTCTGCATTTCTCTGCTTTGTTTTCTTTGCATCCTCTTCCTCAATAGTTTCTCATTAAATGAGCCTGATAGAGCTGTGGTTCCTTTTAAAAGGAGTTGCCACTTACTTTAAGTGGCAATACTTTCCTCTGAAGTCTAAACCACAGGCAGCAGCTACACGTTACTCCACAATAGCATCACCTTACTAACAAGGAGCAACTATGAGAATGAAATAGTTGTCACACTTGTTATCACGTACATTCATTTACGTGACAAAACACCATTAAACAGTGATCTAATACAACATCTCAAATGTAATAATCTAACATCTGCTACGAAGTAATTTGATTCAAAGTCCTCAAAGATTTAACAGAGTATGTTGGAAGAAAATGAAGTACATGCTATGTATCACTGAAAACCTAATAGAAATTGATGATGTTTCTCTTTAACAGCCACCAGCTTCTGTTTTAAATCTCTTATAGTTATATTACCTGTAGATAGGAAAATAAGTGATCTATAGCTGATTTTTGCTTTTTGCATTGTAAAATATTACAAAAATATGGTGTCAAGAAGAAATTAGATCAACTCCCCCAACAAAAGAGAATCCCAAAGGAACAGCAAAATAGGGATGGAAACAGGACATTTGGGAAAATCTTCAGTCTGAAATCACTTGGTGATCATAAATTCTGGGTCCTGCACTGATTTTTCACTGATATTGTAGTAATACATTTAAATTGATTGAATATGTACAAAGGAAATCCTCCCTTTATTGTTTCAGTAAAGGACATTAGTAAAAGGATTTAATACATACTAATAAATTTTAACATTTTTGTGTATTTTATAATGCAAGGCAGTAAGCAGATTC
The DNA here is from genome assembly GCA_013400335.1 of Eurystomus gularis. Lineage (NCBI taxonomy): Eukaryota > Metazoa > Chordata > Aves > Coraciiformes > Coraciidae > Eurystomus > Eurystomus gularis. The sequence continues at coordinate 38,450 of VZZY01018270.1, forward strand.
AATATAAACTAAGGCTTTCAGTCTCCCTTAAAATACATATAGGTTCTGTTCCAGGGGTCTGTTTACCCTACAAGGGAGGAAAATTGCAAAGATTTTCAGAATGTTTGGCAACACATGCTCACACTTATAGAGGAGGTTATAGAGAGAGTTTATAGAAGTTATAGAGGAGTCCCAAAACAAATGAATCCAGATGGCTATTCTGCCTCTTCCACCATGTTGGAATACAGAAACTGCATATGGCAAACGTGCCTGGAAAAGTCACTCTCACAGGCTTTTGTACAGCTATTACCAGACCTACAGAAACAGCCACTCTTGTACTGCTACATTTTACTTGTACACAGAGGGTAGGAGAATATATCTATTTAATCATATATTCATAGACCTCAGACACTTTTTTCTTAAGCTATTCATTACTGCTTAACATGTCTCTGTTCAGCTGTTTTGGGGGAAGAGGTGGACTTACTATCTCCTCCACAGGTAGAATAAAAGAGCAAGATTCCAAGATCCCATTGTGTAGCTCTTTACACCTATGCATGTAAACTAAAAGAAAATCTATCTTTAGCATCCTACATCTAGCAGGAGGAGGAGTAAAATTTGTTTCTGCTGAACAAGAGCAAACGGATCACTTCTCTATCTTTTGGCAGAATTAAAAGGTGGAAAAAAAGAACAATAACAAAACCACAATAACACTACTATCATTTTCCTTTTGAATAAGGACACTACAAAATACATGGTACCTTCAAATTCAGGCATTGATAAGTGTGTGTGTTTTACATAGCTTCCGTATACAGAGACAAAGATAAACTTCAAGTTATCAGAGTTTATCCAATAGCAGAACTACTTACATATAATGCTTTAAGATCTGCTTTTCTAGAGTTAATAAATTTATTGTTTTCTTGTTCAATTATCTGTGTCTAAGAGATTTACAGTACTTCACAAAAAATATTTTCTGTTCCTTTCTTTTTAATTTAGCTTTCTCTTACAAGCACCATGTAGCTGGTAAGCTTGTCCCACTGTTTAATTAGTGCACATAATAAATCACAAAATGCCACAAGTAGAAAACTGCAGAGTTTCTAATAATGATTTTGTACCCTGTATACTCCAACTCTGAGAACTAAAATTGGCTCTGTCAGTGTACTGCTGCCTTCATTTCTATATATAAACGCACTTACTTACATGTCCAATCAAAATCATCCAGAAGGTAACGTGCTCTCTTTTTTCAAACCTGAAGTAATTGAGCTTTGTGGAGAGGGATTATTACAGTCCCAGGAGACAGAACCCAGCTACATTGGCTAAGCCATAGGTCTACAGCTATTTTTGTTTCTACACAAAGACTTTCCTTCCTTCAGGCTAGAGCAGATGGCAAAGCTCCTCCATCTAACATCTTGGCCGTTTGAGTCCTCTGACCTTCTGTGGCTCACCCTGTCCAGACCCAGCACGTCAGGGAAGGTTCACAATGCCACATCTGAGTATCGTGTGGCACAAGGTGGGTGAACCACTGAGGTTTTGATGGTTCGGATTTTGCTGAACCCTTGAAGCTAGAATGCATTTCTCTCTCTGAAATGGGAATAGAGTTCCAACTGCTTGGCAGGTGTATAAATCATATTATGGCATTCAGCCCAGTGCCATGAAACAGATGCAGCTTCAGTTTACTGTTTATCTTGGTTGACGCATTAAAATTATGTCCTCAATCACCCTTCATTCACTTCAGTTTCATTCAAGTAGATAACGCCTATAATGTAGTGGTGAAATTACAAGTTTATTCATGAAGTATGGGTGTGTTGCCAGTGCTGAGTGTGCAGACATCAAAAAGAAGAAATTCATGGTTGGATTTCTTCAATAATTTTGCTTGAAGCATGCAACCTGCTCAAAATTAAGTGCTCCAAAGATATATAAAGTTTAATAAACACACGTACTGCTTAATTTGTGTTGAATCATTGCTTAAATATATGAAAAAGAGTAAGCCAAGTGTCTAACTGCATTTCATACTATAAGAAATAGAAAAACAAAATATTGGCAGTTAAATAGCTTAAAATTTATCCACATGATTTCATAAGTATGAAATTTACTTCATTGCATATCCTGATTTCAAAATACTCACAGCTGGAAATAACTTCAATAGCAGCACCTGTTCCCAGCCGGAAAATCCAGGTATTAATTGCATGTAGTTAAATCTTTTCAACCCAAAACAAGATGCAAAGTCCCTGAAAGAGTTAATAAATTTAAATATCAGAGGAATTATTCTTTCTGATCGTTAGATGTGTGATACATATGAGTACTAGGAGAAGATTTATTTTATTTTTATATTTCTCATATAAATTATATCCAAGTATTGGTATATAAATTGAAATAATTCTTAGAATAACCAGTATTTCTGCAAAGGGCATTTTCTGTAGATTCAAAAGTAAAATGTGGATCTCTTGTTTATTTGTAATTTCTCTATATAGAGGATCTTTTGGCTAGTGGCTTTGTTTGGAATATTCCTAAAAGTGGAAGCAAATTAAATGATTTGTCTTTACAGCTCATCAGCTTTTATCTAATCAGAGTGCCTTCAATACTGATTTCTATTCTAGTTGATCTATTTATGTTGGATTTGCTTTGCTTTTTTTCTTCTTGGTCATATGCTTACTGTCAGTGATGACTTTGTTTAAACATAAGTTGTCCTTCTCTAGTTCATGGTCTCTTTTGATAGAAGACCCAAGTACACTGCAAAACTGAGAGCCATGAATTACAGAAAAGTGGAAATATAGCACCCACTGAGCTCCTGAAGTCAACTGGAGTGAAAGCATCCAGAAGATGAACAGATCAATTCCTGAATCTACAAAACGTAATTAAATTTATGAATTTTTAACAAATAATAACACAGAATTCCATTTTCTCTTCAGGATGTGGAAAGTGGGAAAGAGAGAGGTCTCATTTAAACATGAAGCATCTTAAATAACAGTATAGGGAACACAAAAAAATGGCAAGACAAAGAAGGTTTTTTTCTGTATAAGTGCTGGTGTTTTTTAAGTGTATATCTGTAGAAAGTTGTCTTTTAAGGATTTGTATTATTGCTACAAACATCCATTTTCAGAAGGTCATAACATGGATAGAAGAATTTGCTTGAGGCCAAAATACAGTAGACAAGATACTGCTAACCTTAGGATTGCATTAGGAGAGAGGTTTCTGGTGAGGACATTGAAATAGTAGTGCTATTAGAGTATAACTGCATGGCACAGTTATATTCACCTAACAATTCTAGTTGAAGCAATCTGAAGGGGAAGGATAGGATTATGAACAGCTTGTTTTAAAAGAGAATACTAGAAAAGCCTTCGTTGTTTAGTTTAAGGAAAAAATGCTGAGAGGGATGTGTTTGCTGTTTATAAAGACATTGTGCTAAAAACAAAATACAAACAAGCAATATCTCAGTGTGGTGGGATGACCCTGGCTGGCCTCCAGGTGCCCACCAAGCCTCACCTTTCTCAACTGGACAGGAGAAGGAGTCATGATGAAAAAGCTCATGGGTCAACATGAGAACACGGAGATTGCCAATAACTGTCATGGGCAAAACAGAGTTGACGAGAAAATTAATCAATAATAGAGTAGGATAGTGAGAAATAAGAAATCTTCCCCCATCCACATCTCCACCCCCTTCTTTCCAAACTCATCTTCACTCCTAACTCTTCTACCTCCTTCCCCTGAGTGGTGCAGGGGAGTGGGGAATGTAAGTTGTAGTCAGTCCATTACCCTTAGTCTTTGCTGGTCCTTCCTCCTCACACTCTTTCCCTGCTTCAGCATGGGGTCCCTCCCACAAGAGACAGTCCTTCATGACCTAGTCCAACATGGGTCCTCATCATGGGCTGTAGTTCTTCATAAACTTCTCCAGCATTAGTCCTTTCCATGGGGTACAGTCCTTCAAGAACAGATTGCTCCAGCATCAATCAAGAACTGAAATAGATATCCTAAAAGTTCCTTTTCTGTCTTATAATCTAATGTACATTATTATCAGTAGGAAATCAGTACATTCCACCACATATCATATCTTCTTTTTTTTTTCCTTTTAGGTTTTCACTTGAAGAGTTTCTGATTTTATGACTTGACAAACAAAGTTTATTCTGAATAAATGGTGATAAACTTAAGGGCCAGTGCTAAAATAAATGGGCTCAGAAAATCAGCAATCAAGTGTGACAAAAAAATAAGTCAGTTCAGGACTATCATCAAACACACAAAGAAAGGATTTAGAAAAAAAGAAAAAAAGCCTAACCAACAGATAATTGGAATAGCACCTGCAATCTGTAAAGAGGATCTATTTTTTAATGGACTGGGAAAAAAGTAAAAGAGAATTAACCTTGACTCCTTGTCATTCTCCTCAAGGTCAGCTATTTTAGTGAAATGGCACCAAGAAATTTCAATGTCCCCTTTTGTTAGACACTACATCTCAGTCCTGGAAGCATTTAGAATATATTTATTGTTTGTTTTGATGAGACAAGATATGGGACTGACAATAACGCTTAACATGTTTTGAAGGAAAGCTTAATAGCATCAATTCCGTCAGGTTGATGTAAGCTCACTGCAAGTGACAAGGCCATCCACACAAATTCAAACAACTTCCCAAACCTCCAAATGTCAGTAAGAGCTATTCAGACTACACAACAGCAAGGACACGCAATTCCAGTTTTCACAAATCATCTTCATATACCCACACAGTAATTGCTGAGTGCTCACTTAATCATGCATGTTAGAGCATACAAGCTTTTAACCAGTACTTAAGCAGGAAGCACATTATTTTTCAGAATGAACAGGCTACAATAGAGTCTTTGTTAAATGAGAAACAGAGGTTAAGTTTAAACCTGTAGGCACACGTTTATGCAACCCATTATAATAAGTAACTACACAAGTAAATATCATTAACTCTTTTTTTCCTATCAAGAATTGAATAGAAAATGCAAAAACAGAAATCTTGACATTTTTAGTTTAGGTGTCTTGTACGATTTTTTTAACTAAACTGGGAAAAAATAAGATCTACAAACAATTAATAAAATAATATTACATTAAAATAAGCTTTCAGATATTTCTCTGTCTAGAACAGGTTAACACAAAGACTTCTTAAGAAACCATTGCCAAGATACAGCAGCTAGATGTAGATGTTCCCAGAGATTTCAAAGTCAGCACTATTATATCCAATTTTATAGATGGAAAAAATCTTTAAATATGACTGAACAAAACACAAGTTTAAAGCATCTTTGTTATATAAAGCTTTGCTGAATTTTTCCTCTTTGAAAGGCTGACAAAAAACCATTCAGAGATCTCCACCTTACTTTTACAAACAGCCTGGGGCTGTTAGAGAATAACATTCTGATATTGCAGCCAATTGGAGCAAGAGTACATAACATGATGTTATTTCATGATAGTCATTACAACAACAGTTATGATATATTTGTGTTTATGCAACTGCATGTCACCATATGCCTTGGACCAAAGAAAGGTTCCCAATAGAGTGGATCACTCTAAAGCACACAAAGCAGTTAAATATCAACCTGATGTACTGCAGTCACTTTTAACCAACATTTAAGCCTAACATATTTTCATAGTCTTGCATTGGACACAATATCAACAGGAGTACTAACTGACGCAGTGTCAGAAGCATCATTTTGGCTACAGAAAGTATGACTTATTTGTATATTCCAGACAGTGCTTAATTTTTGAGACACAGGCAGTAGAGTTATTAACCAATGGTACCTAATTTTTACAGCTCTACTGTCTCAAGAAAGACTTGCTTTCAAAAACACAACAAAATCAAGAAAGAGGGATTAGCTTTCATAATTTCATTCATATTTTATACAATAAAAGTAATCCACACCACATCTGTAAAGAGAGGTACTGTCAGATCAACACCACCAATACAGTATATAGCAGTGACAATTACTGCCGTGATGACAGACAGCTCCAGGCAACTTACTCTCATTATATATTTTACATCAGGACTGTCCCCTTACTAGAATACATCATCAGAGCAATGGCTCTTTGTGTTATTCATCACTTCAGCAATGTTGCCTAGTGCTATTCTTCATAAAGGCAGTGACATTTAAAGTCATACATCATCAATATTATGGTCCTCTATGTACAATGCAAAAAAGTCTTTCATGATACTGTAGGTGTGGTGAAGAATTTGATGATTTTTAAAGAAAATGAATTATTTGTAAAAAAGACCACATCACCTAACAGTATCTAACTTGCAGAGATTTAATAGCACATAATTATCTCATGAAATAAACCAAGATAGATCTTCCAAATTTCATTGGAACTAGCTGGAAATTTCTAGGGGAAAAATAAAAATTATTTTTATAGCATAATTGAGTGGAAACAGTGTCACAAAATAGAACAGGAAAAGAAAACTAAAAAGCTGAGGCTCCAACAGTGAGTAACCCAACATTACCTGTCAGAATTCAGAAATCTGAGCAGTATTTCCTGTTGCTAGTCTTTGACTATCTTCTGGATTAGCAAGTTCTCTGAGAGAACATTTCTTGAACAAGGGCAGTAATAACTTTTGCAAATTTCTTTTATTCAATCTAACAGAACTTAAATTTTATACGTAACCTACACTGCAATGTTCTTTTCCAGAATTCTTATCTATGATGATCCATTTTTTCCTCTCAAAGAATATGAAATCTGCCTTTGATAACATATTTTATTCTGATTTTGGAAAGAGAAGAATACATTTTTTTGCAGACGTATAACTCTAACAGTTGACATCATACACAAAAGGGACAGAATATTACTGTTTCAGCACCCTAAAAATCAACATATTATTTTGTAGCCTGATGATAGTCTCAGTGGTAGCTATACTGCTATCTGTGCCTCTTTTTTCCTCATATTCCTTCATTGTATGCATGCTGAGATCTTTACATTTTGCATCAGAAAGCTGAACACTTATATCAGGAATAAGTTTCATCATTTTGTACACTATCTTATATTCTTTGGCTGTTTGTAAACTGAGCTATTAACAGAAATGAATATGTATACCATTTGGGGAGTTCAGATGTATTTTAATTTGTCACTAATCACAGTGATGTCTAATAAGTTCATTTATTCTCCTGCAGTCAAATTCAGCTTCAAAGAACCATTACTTCAACCTTAGCAGTTTATGCTGTTTTAACTAGATTTTTCCAGTTAAAGAAACTACACTTTGTACAAAGACTAGCAACTGCAATTCGGCTGCTATTTACATGAGCTTTACCTCGCAAGTTTGTGGTCATGCACTATACATCATTACACAATCTTGTGATATCTTGTCATAAATGTATGTGCAGTTATTTATGCCTTTTGCAAAACTTACTGTTAAACCTCTGTAAGTTACACACAGCTTACTTATTTATCATAGTAATTAATGTATCTCAAAGTTGTTCCGTCAGATCTAATGTTTAAATCGTGGATCATTCTTGCAGTATTAACTTTGTATTTGTAGTCACTTCTACTGTTAGCTTTGCTGGCTTTCGTCTTCATTAAATGCTCAGCTAAAGCAATTCCACAATGACAACACACTCATCATACAGTCTTACCTTGGGCAGTTTCCAGATTCTCCGAAGAACAGTGCTCCTCTTTAAGAAATGATCCGAATACACTTTAGTCCTTTTAAGCCACAAATATTTAATGTCCCAAGAAGTAAAATAATTTTAGATATTTAAAGTGGAAAGCTCTTTCAGGTGTTTTCTATGTTATTGAGCAAAATCTTAGCCATCTTGCGTGAAAGAAGATTGTATAATACAGGTTATAGAATTCAAAGTGAACATTTAAGTATCTACCATGAGAGAGATTATCAAGCCTCTTTGCAGCAAAAGGAACCCATTTGTTTTCATTATGATTTAACTCCCGGCAGTGGCAACAAAGCAGTGGGCTATTGCAATAACATTTAGTTACTATGGCTTTGTTAGGGAATTTGAACCTGAAATATGCAGCTTTGCATGTGCTAGTACTAGCAGCACAATGTCTCCTCTGCCCATTAAATAGAAATTTCCCTTCCATCTCTGCTTCTTTTACTTTCTAGTGGCTCTTTGCTCCTTTCTCCTTAAAAATCCCAACAAAACAAACAAACAAAACTTCTTACATAAAAAACCCAACATTATCTGTAACCTAAAGGGAAATTGTGGCTAAAAAGCACACTTAATAATATTGATCTTAAAGTTCTCTTTAATTTAGAATATAAAAGTAATTTTTATTCATTACAATTATCCCATTTAAAAGTTATTGTGAAACTAAACTTGCATTTGTATCAGCTCATTGCAAGTTAAACTATCTATTTCTGTCTGAAACTATTAGTTGTATTGTGAAGTTGCAAAGACAAGTCTGAAAACCTCTTACTTTCTTGGTCTGTGGCATAGAGAGTGGATTTCTGTCTCAGTTTCTGATATAGTCAAAGGAGTGTTAAAAAGTCTTCAAGAGGTTAAGAAAAAGAGTGGTAAGCTAAAAATACATTTTCCCATCTAAATTAAAACCTATATTAAACATAGATCTTCATCGTATTACATTTTTTTCTAATGCATCTGCCCATATTCCTTCATAGTAGTTAGATAATCACTCCTTCAACACAGTACTTTTCATTGTTTATTAAAATCAAAGGGAAAAAAAGGAAACAAATTAGTTGAATAAGCAAATCAAACAAAATGAAAGATTGTTTTCTATATTGTTACTACAATAGTTGTTCTCGTTTACAAACCAATAGATATTAGGCTAGAATTTGGCAGTTCACCTGTTACTTCTGTTTATGTCTATTTGTGCTGATTTTCATTGGGATAGAGTTAAATTTCTTTATAGAAGAGCGGCTTTCTTTATTTCTTTATTTCTTTATTTCTTTATTGAAGAGCGGCTGAGGGAACTGAGTTTGTTTAGTCTGGAGAAGAGGAGACTGAGAGGAGACCTTATTGCCCTCTACAACTACCTAAAAGGAGGTTGTAGCGAGGCTGGTGTTGGTCTCTTCTCTCAAATTGGTAATGATAGGACGAGGGGAAATGGCCTCAAGTTGCATCAGGGGAGGTTTAGATTAGATATTAGGAAGAAATTCTTCACTGAG
>VZZY01018270.1:53700-70066 GCA_013400335.1 Eurystomus gularis
GTTTTATGGGCACAGAAACAGACAGTGCCACATTTTGAAGCATTTCAAGTAAGAAATGGCCTTTTTTATTTGAAACCTCATGAGTTAGTTACTGTTTCAAAAATTACAGAAAAATAATTAACGTCTAAAACAATTATTTCCTCTGAACAGCTTTTCTGAGAGCACAGTGTGTCATCCTTAGTTATTATAAATAAAGTAATTTTCTATTTGGAAACTAAAACTCACACATCTGAAAAGACTTTCTGTGATTTATGGTAAATTAAATTATAAGAGTCAGCAGAAAGCAAGTGACCAAATTTAGCCTCATGTCTAGGTAGGAAGGATTATAATATACTTCACAGCTTGTGTATCATGCTGCTTAAACACAAGGCAGGTGATGCCCAAAGCATGGGGAAGGGTGGGTGAGGGGGAGGGCAAGAAGCAACCAACTATCACTGACTTTCAAATGGGAGCTGGAAACTAATTGTACCTCTGCATGTCTTTCTGAATAAAATTCACTACTATACCATATGCACTCCAATTCAACTTGCTTACAAAGAAGAGAAACCTGGGACAGCAGCAATGCATCTTCAACTTCTAAAAGGGAAAATACAGACAAACAGAAGCCAAATTAAATAGAAACTAATAGTATTTGGTGAAAAGACAAAAAATTTACATAAAAAATGACTACTCAAATATAAGTAAATATATATCATAATTCAAAAAGGTTTCAAAATAATACAAAGCAAAAATGTTCATTAGAAAAGTAAAATGCTAAGAGAAGTAGAAAGACATCCTTGAACACCAAGTCATTTCTAATTGGGAAAAATAAAAATACTGCTAATTATATCCAGTTAAACAACAAAAAAAGACAGTATCTTGTTTCAAATTATTTTTTCTTGCAATACTTTTTCTGGAAACAGGATCAGGTTGTTTCCCAGATTCAGAAACACTGGACATGCATTGGTAGGTTGCAGTATGGATGAAAAATGTTGTTTCTCTGTACCATTCCTGCTCCTGGTGGGTACAGTGCCTTTGGTGCCTTTATACTGCTCATGGACTTCTGGTTGAAGCTTGGTAGCTTGCCTTTCCCCTGCATCTCTCTCTTCTCTTCCTGCCAAGCAGTTATCCAGTGCTTCTGGGCAGTATTTTTCCCCATGCCTCTGATGCTGTTATTGTTATGGCCTTTAACGTGTAAATCCCAATATTACTTCTACAGCTAGTTTTCAGGGGAAGCAACTGTCACTCACAAAAATCACCTCTTCTCTGTCCTATTTCCTATGCTTAGGTTGTAGCTTTAGTGTTAGGGTTTATATTTAACTTATATTATCCTATAAAACATACATATAAATGTTAACATCCAGTCAGCACAGGACTCTCCCTGAGAAAAATGTGCTCCAATCAGTACTGATACCATTATAAGCAGAAAAAAACCAAACATTAGGAAGTTTGAGTGAGTCCTGACAAAAACCATATAGTTACCATTGCCAAAGTATTACTCAGGGACCTTGCTGCACTGAAGAGGATGCCCAGGAATGTGTTTGTCTGTGAATTGCTCCGCAGCTTCCTTTCCCAGACATCCACTTAGTAGAGTTACATCTTTTCCCTTTCCCTCTCTCTCTACGTCACTCTCTCTTCTTTTGCTTAATTTATCCCTGGAAGCAACATTCACTGTTTGAGTCAACGCGTGACATCAGTTATGTACCCCACAGAGAAATTTTTGTGAATGTGAAATTGTTTCATCCTCCTTTCTTCCAGGCTGAGTAGCAATCTGGCGTGAACTAGATTACTTTCAAATGAAACTAAACTGGAAGAGAGTGCACCTAATATATGCCAGGTGGGTGTTCAGTCCATGGGACTAGATTATAAATAGACTAAAATATATGTTGTTTGTTTGTTTGTTTTAAATATTATGAAATATGGATAGTGGAGTAGCAGTTCTTCAGCAACACCTGTATCACTGGTTGGTCTGAACTCCTTGCCAGTGTAGATATAACCAGTGAACCTAGATGCCAATGATAATATAAGAGGATCATCTCAGCAGAATATAAAAGAAGGATTGAAGGAAGGCAAGGCCTCATGAGGCCCGGAGCTGAGCTTTCTATAACAGAGTTATTCTTTACAGAAGAACAGACTGAGGAATCGTCTCCAACAGGTTTGACAACAGAGGAGGATTTAGAACATGTTGAGTAATGACAGACTGCCAGGAGCAGATGGTATTCACTCAAGAGATCTAAAAGAACTCAAATGTGAAATTGCTACATCGTACAGCTTATCATTTAAGTCAGCCTCCATACCTAGGGGCAGAAAATGTGACACAATTTGATTAAAATCTCCTAGGAGAGATCAAAGAATGATATCCCAGGAAGGCTGACCTTCATATCAGGCAGATCAATGTCATAAAAAATAGAACGAGGAGATATGTGTATAAACAAAGTATACTGGGGACTGTTTCCCTAAGAAAAGAGTAGTTTTTGCCTCATTTTTTTACTGAAAGAGCAGCTGTGTTGTGATCAATGAAATATACTTGGGTTTTCAAAAAGCTTTCAAGAAGTTGTTTCATTAAAAGTTCTTAACGAAGTTAAACCACTGTGAGATAAGAAGAAAGTCCTTTTGAATTCACAGTTGTGAGGAAACAAAGGAAAATGATGGTTAGAATTTAGACCAGAGAATGGGCTGTCTAAAAGGACATACAGGGTCTGTGATGGGTAACGTGTATGAATGATCTTGGAGAAAGGGTCAATAGTGAAGCAACAAAGTTTGCTGGTGATGTAAAAGTGCTGAGCATATACTCTAGATCACTGAATAGAAAATAACACATACAAAATTAAATCTGACTATTCAATCACTCTAACACTATCTAATTTAACCACTGACTTTCAGTAAAGAGATTTTAAAAGCCTCATGGCCAGAAATATTCTGAGGACTGCTTATTGGAAGCATAACTGCCAATGACAAAACCTTTTAAAAACCAACAGGGACATGAAACTAGTTAGAGAGTTGGAGATGCTAATAAAGAAAGAGAAAAGATATTCAGAAAAGATATTTGCCATAGATAGTGGTGTCGCGGTCGGGAGCGCANGCTAAGAGTTATTAGAAAAATCACTGAAAACAAGACAGAAGATATTACAGTACTGCTGTACAAATGCATGGCATACCCACATTTTGAATGCAATGTGTAGTTTTATCAAAAAAGAGAAAGCAGTAAATATAGCATAATGCAGGCAAAACAAACAAGAGGTATGAATAGGGTTCTGAAATGCTTTTGGTAGGTTAAGTTTTCTATTTCAACAAAAACTTGTTTGTATATATGAAAAATAATCCAATGTTCCAGTAAATTCACTGGGGATCACTTATCTACTATTACTCACTAGTTAGTATGTAGATAGCACAAAAGTGGAATGAGAACAAAATGTAATTAAGTTGTGGAATTAATCTCTACAGAACAGAGTGGAAAGCAAAAATATAAATTGGTTCCAGGAAGAATTAGATTAAGTAATATGGGGGAGGTTAATCAGTGAATTTAAATACATTAGTGAATTTACCATTACACCTGGAGACCTAGGCGTTATCTTGGCCTATCTGGACAACTTTTTAGTGTGTCACAAAAATAATTTAAGAACTATTAACTACTTTGGTTTAGCTTTTGCTTAGCTTTGTATAATAGTTTGAGGTAACACTATTGTTGTATATACATAGTTTTGTACATAGTAGCAACAAGTACTTAATTTGTCTAGAATGAACTGTCTATGACTCTAGAATAAGTGAAGGCGTGTGATGATATCAGAGGCATTGGAAATGTAATGAATTATACTGGGGACCCATGGCTATTAATAATACACCAGTGGCCAAGTATTGGTCATAGAATCATAGAATCATAGAATGTTTCAGTCTGGAAGGGACCTCTAGAGGTCATCTAGTCCAACCTTCCTACACAAGTAGGGACATCTACCTAGGTCAGGTTACTCAGAGCCTCATTAAGCCTGACCTTGAATGACTCCAGGGATGGGGCCTTCACCACCTCTCTGGGCAGCCCATTCTAGTGCTCTATGACCCTCATGTTAAAGAACATTTTTCTAATATCCAACCTAAATCTATCTTTTCCTATCTTAAAACCATTACTCCTTGTCTTATCACTACAAACTGCCTTCCTGGAGGCCCCCTTCAGGTACTGGAAGGTCAGTGTAAGGTCACCCCAGAGCCTTCTCTTCTCCAGGCTGAACAGCCCCAACTATCTCAGCATGTCTTCATATGAGAGATGCTCCATTCCCCTGATCATTTTGGTCTCACCAGGGCAGAGTAGAGGGGCAGAATCACCTCTCTTGATCTGCTGGCCACAGTTCTCTTGAGGCAGCCCAGGATGTGATTGGCCCTCTGGGCTGCCATTGCACACTGGTGGCTCACATCCAGTTTTTTATCCACCAGCACTCCCAAGTCCCTTTCCACAGGGCTGCTCTCCAGTATGTCCTCTCCCAGCCTATACTGATAATGCTGGTTGCCCCGGCCCAGGTGCAGGACCCTGCACTTGGCCTTGTTGAACCTCATAAGGTTCATCTGGGCCCACCTTTCCAGCCTGTCCAGGTCCCTCTGGATGGCATCCCATCCCTCAGGCGTATCAACTGCACCCCCCAGCTTGGTATCATCTGCAAACTTGCTGAGGGTGCCCTCAATGTCACTGTCAATATCATTAATGAAGATATTAAACAACACTGGTCCCAGCACAGACCCCTGGGGGACACCACTCGTCACCTTCCTCCATCTGGACATTGAGCCGTTGACCATCACTCTCTGGATGCGACCATCCAGCCAGTTCTTTATCCACTGAACAGTCCACCCATTGAACCCATAATTCTCCAACTTAGAGATAAGGATGTTGTGGGGGACTGTGTCAAAGGCCTTGCAGAAGTCCAGATAGATGACATCTATAGGTCTTCCCTTGTCGACTGATGCAGTCACTTCATTGCAGAAGGCCACTAGACTGGTCAGGCAGGACTTGCCCCTAGTAAATGCGTGTTGACTACTCTGGATTACCTCCCTGTCTTCCATGTGCCTTAGCATGTCCTCCAGGAGGATCTGTTCCATGATCTTCCCAGGCACAGAGGTGAGGCTGACAGGTCAGTAGTTCCCAGGGTCTTCTTTTTTACCCTTTTTAAAGATGGGCACGATGTTTGCCTTTTCCCAGTCACTAGGGACTTCACCTGACTGCCAGGACTTTTCAAATATTATGGAGAGTGGCTCAGCAACTACATCAGCCAATTCCCTCAGTACTCTGGGATGCATTTCATCAGGTCCCATAGACTTGTTTATGTTCAGGTTCCTGAGGTGAACATGAACCTTGTCCTTGCTTAGAGTGGGAGGGACTTTGTCAACCTGTTGCTTCTGGTCCTGTTACTGGGAAATACTGAAAAGAGCCTGGCTCCATCCTCTCTGCACCCTTCTGTAGGTGTTTATATACCCCTTAAGCCTCTTTGTGTCCAGGTTAAACAATGTTACCCCTCTCAGCCTTTCCTCATAGGAGAGATGCTCCAGTCTCTATGGTCCACAGTAACATCAGAGACCATAATGCAGTAACACATGCACACATGGTTTATCAGACAACATTTACACAAGTTAAGGAAAATTGTAAAAATCGCAAGCAACAGATGAAAGCAGAACCTTATGTATTTTGGCAAGTTGAGTGACTGAGAATAACATGTCTCATATTAGTGGAGGAAAGATCAACAGAATATTTGCAGGATAGAAAAACATGTACTATAATACCTACTAGAAGTCAACACAGTCTTTATCTGAGGCTTAAAGCATTATGAAGCTTCAGTAGGATCACTACCGCTGCCAGAAGAGTGGGCATAGCTGTCTTAACATACAGACATCACCCACAGTTACAGATTTATTGAAACATCTGTTTTTGCAGACTGTCTGAAATGAATGTAATACTTAACTAACATTTCATACCTATGCCATGGCTTCACTCAGAGTGAAAATATTAAACAATAGTAATTTGAGCATGCATCTGAGATCTAAATTTTATAATGAAAAAATGACAGCACTTACATAGTGCCTAAAACTACTCTAGAATCACAAAGCATTTTTCACAGACTAATGAATTAAATGCCAATCTGTGTGAACTACAGAAGCTAACTCCTTGCTCCAAAATGTTCAGCAAATCCAGGGAAGAGGAAAGAACTGTAACTTCAATTGCCACAAATTCTGTACTGAGCAAAACTATATAAGGAGTGTGTGTAAAGAGTATGACATTTATACAGTCAGACTACATCCAAGAACTCTTAAAGCCTAATGGCATATTTGAAAAATAGTTGTACAATGTGAAATGAGCATAAAAATAGGTCAATCCACTTTTAAGATTTCAAAAGCCATATATAACCGTGGCATGAAGAAGTCTGATTTATGAATTATAGTGCAATCACACTTTGAATTTTACATTAAATTTTTGAGCTCCTGCGGTGACATGTGAGTCAAAACCAAAGTAAAATGAAGACTGCTTATGCTTTAGACCAGAGCAGAACTTAATGGTTTGCAATAACACTATAACTTGGTCAACATACAGGCCATTTTATCAATCTCTAAGCCCTCTACCAAACGGGTAGTTCTCAACCTACTTACAGTAGAATGAAAGACTAGGAGTACAATCCCAATTTTCTAAATCCAGTTGAGACAGCTTGACTCTTAACAGTAGTCTTTTTGGGGAAAATATTCCCTATGGAATGCTGAAGATGGAAAACAATGAAAATTACACAAAGTTGCAAAAAAGTGATACCTTTTTATTTTCTGAAGCTAGAAAGGTTAAGCTCTACTTATAGGTTCACAGATGATCCAGTTTTATCTTCAACTAGTTAAATATTAAAGGATTTTTAGTAGCAAACTCCACTTCTGTTTGGCCTGGACAAGTATTCTAATAGAACAGAGCCTTGCCCCTACCTTCCTCTGTTCTCAGTAGGGGTGATAGAGCAATCACAGCCAATCCCAAACCCCTTGATGAGTCCTGGAATATAGGCATACACAACATCTTTCAGCAATATCTGCTCAGGTCTTTAAAAAATATATAAATAAACAGGTGATAGGTGGATAGCCACTGTTTCCAGACTAAATTAGGGCTATTGCTGTGACTGCATCACACAATGAGGAAATGTATACCTCTGTTTGCAGAGTACTTCAGTAAAGACATTGTAGTCCCTGAGGTCTTACTCTGGAAGACAGTCTGCAACAATGTGTATGTACATATATATATAATAAAAGTGTAAGAAGAAGTGTTGGAAAATGTAAGATGGAAAAAAATGAAATGGTTAAAAAAAAAAAATCAGGAACATATTGTCAGATTTTTTTTATCCATTTACCCAAATACTGGAAAGTTAGAAAATGGCATAACAAAGATTAAAATATGAGTGCCTTTGGCTGGGAAAGGAAATTGCATTTCAGGTTCATGGTTATAACATTTGATAGAGCTAGAACTTTAAAGTAGTGCAGAGTTGCAATATGCCAACTACACATCAAAATTATATGACAACTAGGTCGATTTCATTTGATGTTTATAATACAGTAGAAAAGCACCAAAAAAAGGGAATTTAAATTTCATGACTGTTTTATAAGATATAGCATGTGTCTAATGCAAATTTCTAGGTCCTTCTGTAGGTATGGACAAGTAATTTTTAATATTATATGATATCATATGAGATGTAGTCAATAGTATGCACACAATTAATTCTCCATATTTTCCTTATCACACTTTCTGAAATGGACATAAATTGGCATATAACATCAAGTCCTAATGTTACTCAACATCTGGAACATTCATTGAGTTGAGGATTTCTTGAGGATGCTTAGCACATCATTGCCTTGAGAAAACAAGCACACACATATGAGAGACCAATTGAGTAGAGACCAAACCAAAACAAAAAAAAAAACAATTCTTCGTGTGATACAAAGGTTTTCAGCCTTATCACACTGTGCCCATCTTGAACAGTGTCCAGTGTCAGTAACTACACACAATGCAACTACACACATGGTTCAATCATGCTGTCTGAAACCTGTATTCACTACAGTAGAGAACTCATCTGTTTTTCTTGTGCATATGAAAAAAGGACAAAAATTCTTATCCTACCTTGTATATAGTCAACAAAGGCTCACTAGGGATTAACTGCTCTTGATCACTGAAACATAAATGTGACCTCTTCACACTGTAAAGCAATCTGAATTGCATCAGAAAATAAAAGATTATTTTCCAACACAGTATGGAATTCAGACAGAAAGTTACTGTCAGTAACGTTTTAGGTCTTGCTGTTTAGGATTCATTAACTTTAAGGCCATACAGCTATAAAGTGGAAGAGGGAGGCTAGGGAATTGCAGCAAACCTCTCAAATTCCAAAGGGAGGAACAATCTGCATTAAACAATTTAACTGAAGGAAAAGCTGCATCTAGTTACAAGCAACGATGAGGAAAAAGAGCAGCTTCACTGACAGAAGAAAGTTGAGATGGAATAAGTTTTGGTTTGCTAAGGAAAAATGGAAGAAGACAAACCAATATAGATTTTATTTTTTTTCAAGGAAGCTCAGTTCTCAACTAATATGCATACATCACAGCCACACTTCAGCAGGAAATACATAGTCACAAATGTATATATATTCAAGAAATCAAATCACAATGATGAATCTACAAAAAATGAATGTCTGACCCAATGTCCACTCTGTCCTATGGGAATAGTCCCATTGACATTACAGGCCCAGAGTGCTATTCTGCTTGATATAGGTAGGGAATTATACCAATACGCTCTAAACAACTCTAGGTACATACAATTTGTTTTCAGAAGGTATATCTTAGCTAGATAAAAATATTCAGGTGTTCATCCTTTTTGTTGCTGTATCTATTTCAAAAATATTTTTAAGGCATAGCTCTTCTGGTGATTAAGTTGGTGCACTCTGACTGTAATTTATAGCAGCCTTGAAACTGCTGTAAAATTTACCTCCTTGTAAAACTTGCCAAAATATAACATTTAATTTTTTCCCCCAAAGAACAGCAGGCTGTGGTTGAAATATGGCCACAAAACCTCTCCTCTGACTACACTTTATAAGCCAAGGGTTGACAGGGTCTTTATCATCTGAGAGTATTCTCCACCCTGGACGAATTCCCAGGGACCAGATCAAACTTTGGGTTCCCCCTCCCTTTGGCTCTGCCAGCATTCTAAAGAAGAAATTAACCACACCTTTACGTAAGCACAAGTTTCAGAGTTCTGCTGTGGCGCAAGCCAAAGATAAGGTAAAACAAGCTTGTCTGAAATTCTTCACATTGTATCCTTCTAGCCTTCTCATTTTGATATTCGTTATCTGTAGCTTATCACTACAAGCCTAATTCTCTACACTTTTTACACACAGTACTTCAGTCCAAATGCCTGAAGAAATCCACTTGTTTACAATTTGATGTGTAGATAACTGGTTTAGGCCACAAAAAAGACCAAAACCACATTTCATGTTATTCATATGCCAAACTTCCACTGCCCATAGAAGTTAACTTCATAGGCTTCTACTTGGACTGTTGTCATGGGTTAACCTCAACTGGCAACTAAACACCACACCGTGGCAGCTGGTCACCCACTGTTCCACCTGTCCCTGTTTCCCCTCCTCTGTGTTGCTGGAAGAGAAGCAGGAAGAAAAACAAACAAACAAAAACCAAACCAAAACAAAAAAAAAAACAACTCCAAAACATAAAACACCCATGGGTTGAGATAAGGACAGTTTAACAGAACAACTCAAAGAGAAGAAACAACTATAACAATAACATCAATGAAATTATACATAAAGGGAGTGATTCAAACTGTGAGGCTCTACCTGGTACCTGAGATGTGCTGTCCCTGCTCCAGCCATACACAGACTGAAGCCACTTACTGAAAACAGGTACTCCTTTCCTGGGCCAGCTCTCCCCTTACACAGCTGGTATGACTTCAGTATGGTATCTGATATCCCATAGGCTAGTTTGGTTGTTTATCCCAGATGTGGCCTTTCCCAGCTGCAGCCTCTCCCAGCTGATTGTAAACATTAACCCTATCCTAACCAAGCCCAGGACAACCATACACATAAGGCATCCTGGTCTCTAAACTGGAGAGACATGGATTTGATGGATGGACCACTCAGTGGATAAGAAGTCGGCTGGATGGTTGTACTCAAAGAGTTGCAATCCACATCTTGATGTCCAAGTGGAGGCCAGTAACAAGTGGTGTTCCTCAGGGATCAGTATTGGGACCAGTACTGTTTAACATCTTTGTTGGTGATGAGGACAGTGGGACTGAGTGCATCCTCAGCAACTCTGTGGACAACACCAACCTGTGTTGTGCAGTTGACATGCTGGAGGGAAGGGATCCATCCTGTGGGCCTAGCTCCTGTACTGCCCACTGTGGTGCCAGCACTGCCCACTGGACACAACAGACAGAGCTGTCTCCCTCAGAAGCCCTTCACATGTAAGGACACCACCAAGAGAGCTCAGCAAGATGCAGCCAGCCCCAACAGAAGCCACACCCAACAGGAAGCTCTTCTAACTAATTGGCTCCTGGTTAAGATAATCCTGGCCTCACCCACCACCCCAACCATGACCACCTGGGTGAGGGTGGAGCCATAGAGACACAGGTGGGCCAGGTTCTGCTTCTGGAACATGGAGCCAACAGAAACAACCAAACATTCTGCTAGGTTGTGACTCGTTCACAGGTCAACTCCAACTTGAGGCCCACAACTCAGGCCCCAGCACTTCATCACCCTGGAGAAGAGAAGGCTCTGGGGAGACCTTATTGTGGCCTACCAGTATCTGAAGGGGTCCTACAAGAAGGCTGAGGAGAGACTTTTTACAAAGTACAGAATGTGGGGTAATGGTCTGAAACTGGAAGAGGGAAGATTTTGATTGGAAATTAGGAGGAAAATGTTCACTCTGAGGGCGGTGAGACACTGGAACAGGTTACCTAGGGGTGTTGTGGATGCTCCATCCCTGGAAGTGTTCGAGGCCAGGCTGGATGGGGCCTTGAGCAACCTGGTCTAGTGGGAAGTGTCCCTGCTATGGCAGGGGTGTTGGAACTAGATAATCCTTGAAGTCCCTTCCAACCCAAAACATTCTATGATTCTATTTAAGAAATTTAAAAGTAAACAATGCCATATTTTGTTTTTCAGGGAGAAGGAAGAGGAAAAGGACAAGGGAAAGGGGACAAGGCATCAAAGATAACTTCACCATCATCAAACAATTCAAAACTTATCTTGTGAAGTGTTGCCGTAATGCTTCTCACTTGTGAACATAGAAAAATCAGGCTAAATTTTAAATCATATCTTTATTTATATATAAATAAATGTATATCTTTCTTTTCCTTTATTTAATTTGTGCTTGTGTGTGAAGAAGTATGTATTAGCATTTTTTAAATTATTGTATTTTGCAGTTCTGTAGGTTACATTGTGGTATTATGTCCTACAAATCCATTAAAATATATAAATAGGTTAAGGTTAAGAAATAGCAATAAAAGGGGACAAAGCCTATTAAGATCTGTATAAACTGATTTTCCTAAAATTCACACAGTTCTTTTGTGAGTATGCCTTCTGTTTCAAACTGCAAGTTTTACCAGTTACAGTCTCAGCTTCTTAATGCAGACTTCTATCTTATTTCCTGCATCTTTTGTCTTTTCCCAATCTCCTACCACCATCTTTCCTTATGAAAGAATCACAGAAATAAAATCTTAAGCATTTCTTTTCAAGTTATTCCTCTAAAACCTCTTCAGAAAGGTTATTTTATAAATAGGAAAGCAGCACCTGAGAAGTTAAATCACTTTCCCAAGATTATGAAAAACCTTCAGTTACAGGAGAAAAGAAATTCACTGGTTTTTGTTACCACAGTGTGTTAGATATCGTGCTACATGACAGGACAAGGCTAGCTAACAATTCTTGAAGTCGTTGCTTTAGAACAGAAATCTAAAGTTTACAGCCTTATTTCTCACACCCCAGATGTTTAGGGGGTTTGGTTTTTTCCCTGCAGTCAAATTGTTCTTGGAATAATCACCTTTCCTTTCTACCTTACCAACATGATGTATTTCAAATTAAAAACATCTCACAAAATCCTCACAGCATGACAAATTCATAATCAGCTAAGCGATTTTCAAACCCTTAGACACTCAGAAGTACTCAGCACATCACTTTAGAAATTTTAATGAGCATCATTAGGGCAGACACTTATTCTAGTACATGCACTGCAGTCTGGGAACAGTTGAATGAAGAGTTTATAATTCTTATTAGAATTGAACACATTTTTCTTCTCGTGATTTCCATAACTTTAGAAATGGTTTGAAACCTGGCTCAACAGTTAACTGTAAAAAATGAAACCTGCTCTTGTGCTCCATTTTTTCTCAGGTATTTTTACTTTTTTTTATACAGATTTTATATCTGATTAGTAACTACTTCTTAAGTGATCCACTTTCTTCAAATAATTTGCGAGATTTGATGGCACTGCCTGACTTTAAAGGCTTTTTCAACAATAAATACATTTTATATGTTGTAAACATTTTATAAATAGATACTATATTGTTATTAGAAAATATTTTATCTTACTCTGTACTAATTGCAGTAATGGTGTGCTTTTACACACATGCTTTAGCTTTGATAGCTCCATTTATGTTTAGTCCACTAAAATCCTCTATCAATTATTCTGTTCCAGACAGCGTAATATATGTCTCCTTTTCTTTCAGATTTCATCAATTTAAGTTATTTTCAGAATGATTAGAAAAAGCTGTTCTTTAT
This sequence comes from Eurystomus gularis, assembly GCA_013400335.1. Classification (NCBI taxonomy): domain Eukaryota; kingdom Metazoa; phylum Chordata; class Aves; order Coraciiformes; family Coraciidae; genus Eurystomus; species Eurystomus gularis. The sequence goes on from VZZY01018270.1 coordinate 66,447, forward strand.
ATCCCATGTAATAAATAATTATCAAATTGCTAAAAAGGTAGGAAAGGTTTTGTTGAATAATGATTTCAGCTTTTCGGCGAAATTCAGAAAAATACAAGCTTTTTCCTAGGCTATTTTCTAAGCAGAATCTGAGTGTTATTGAATTTGTTGATTTGCATTGTCCAGTAATGAAGTGAATCCTTAATAAACCATTGGAAAATTTACTGTACTATGTGCTGAGTATAAAACAAAAAAAATCTATATATGTGAACTGTAATGCACAAGTTATACTCAGATTTTTCATTCAAAAGTTAGAGAATACACCCTGATGAGAAAGTAGAGGAAAAAAAATCTGTGTACTTAATGGATTTTTTACTGGATACTTTTTAAATTGATTTTGTTTGTATTTTCAAACTGATTTAAAATGAGTAAGTTTTCTCATCCTGTCTCCTGTAACATCCTCCTTGGCAAACTGATGCAGTATGGGCTAGACAAATCAACAGTGAGATAGAATGAAAATTGACTGAACTGTTGAGTTCAAAGGGTGATCAGCAGAGTAAAATCCAGCTGGAGAACTGTCACTAGTGGTGTACTCCAGGGGTCAGTGCTGGCTCAACATTTTTAACATCTTCATTAATGTCCTGGATGGTGGGCCAGAGTGCCACCTCAGCATCCTCAGCAAATTTGCAGATATTGCAAAACCGAGAGGAGTGACTGATAGACCACATGGTTGTGTTGCCATTTAGAGGGAACCTGACAGACTGGAGAAATGGGCCAACATGCATAAACTGCATGAAGTTCAATACAGGGAAATGTGAAGTCCTGCACCTGGGAAGAAATAACTACATATGTCAATACAGGCTGGAAACCAAATGGCTGCCCAGTAGATTTGCATAAGATGACCTGGGAGTCCTAGTGGACAAGAGCTTGAATATGAGCCAGCAATGTGCCTTTGAGGTAAAAAAATCTGACAACATTCTGGGCTGCATCAGAAAGAGCAGCAGGTCATAGGAGGTGATAACTCCTCTCTACTCAGCACTGGGGAGACCACATCTAGCATATTATGTCCAGTTCTGGGTCCCCCACTGCAAGAAAGATTAGGACTTATTGAAGTGAGTCCAGCATAGGGCATAAAGTTGACTAAGCGACTGAAGCATCTTTTATTTGAGGAGAGAATGAGAGAACTGGGATTGTTCAGTATGGAAAAGAGACATCTCAAGCGGGGATTTTGTCAATGTGTATAAGTACCTGATGTGATGGAGTAAAGAAGATGGAGTCAGACTCCTCCCAGTGGTGCCCAGGGACAGGACAAGAGGCAATGGGCACAAACTGAAAACAGGTAATTCCGTTTAAACATAAGAAACTTTGAGGGTGGTCAAGCACCTGAGCTGTTTGCCCAGAGAGATTGTAGAGTCCCTATACTTCAGGGTATCAGAAATCTGACTGGATATGGCTCTGTGCTGCCTGCTGTAGTTGCCCTTACTTTGAGCAGGGAAGGGTGGACTAGATAATTTCCAGAAGGACCTACCAACCTCAGCTGTTATGTGTGTCTCATTCTGAGTGATTCTCCATGAGTGAGTTATCAAAACATAAGTGCTGCTTACTACCTTTGCTCTTGACCACCTTGAATGTGTATTTGGTTTTGTGGCATTTGTCTTTGTGTCTCCATGGGGATAACTGTCACAAAATTTTTGTTTACTTAGAATTTTTGCATCTTTTCTGAAAAGAGATGGTAGAAGTTACTGCAGCATATGCAATGGAGGGTGCATTGAAGTGGAACATTACAAAAGAAGACATTTTCCTTACACAACTAATGAGCATTTTCCACAGCTGTAAGTACTGCTACAAAGTATGTTCACTTCTATGAGATTCGCTATGCAATTAAAACATTCAGTTTAGACATTTGTATATGGCTTAGCTTTTAGTTGTCGGTACAGGGCTAAGATGATGATTTGGGTCATCCCAAGGCAGGTACTTCCTGGCTATTGAGCTGAAGGACTCCATAGGCCAAACTGAATGACAACTTTGACTGATCCTCACTGACTGCAATGTGATTTTAGGTACCTAGAAACTTTTGTCCAATGCTGAATCCCACTTGTCTAACTAAAAAGCATTTCTTCTCATTAAGTGTGAAGTGGTTGAAATACTATTTTCAGTTTTCTTTTTCATAACCAATGCACAAACAGTTAAGCTAAGTATAACATTTTTTTCTGTAGTTTTCAGTGAGCCAATCTCACTCAGTTTTAACAGACTTCTTTTTTTTTACCTATAAGCAAACCTCACAATTACTGTCTTTTTCTCATTTATTCTTGCTCCAAGATTTTAAAATACAGATGCCCCATTAAACTGGGACAGACTAGCTGTATTAAAATTTGATAAATCAGAATGTGAGCTTCTTGAACATTAAAAATCCAGATGACATCTAATTTCCTTTCATTTTCATGGCTGGCTACCTATTGAATCTGAGTATCCTCATGGACTCTTGATTCATGTTTAAATTGAGTCTGGTTTTGAAATATTTATCTTGGAGACAAACCTGACATTTATTACTAGGGAAATACAGTCTGATAAGCTCCACCCTCACCCAGGTGGTCATGGTTGTGTTGGTGGGTGAGGCCAGGGTTATATTAACCAGGAGCTGATTAGGTGGAGGACCTTCCTGTTGGGTGTGGCTTCTGTTGGGGTTGGTTGCCTCTTACAGCCTCACTAGTTGGTGTCCTTCCATGTGAAGAGCCACTGAAGGTGACAGCTGTGTCTGTTGTGTCCAGCACGTGATGCTGGCACCACAGGAGCTTATGGCAGGACTGTCTGAAAGAAGACTTGTGAGGTCATGTTGCTGAGTTCAGCATTGGCCTGTGTAATCAGGCAACTGATGGCAGCATAAAGTGATGATGGCTGAATGGGCACAGCAGAAATGGGGCTGTCGACAGCTTGGTCTGAAGGAAAATCCTATGAAGCTGGATGAAATGAGATTGGGAATCCTCTCAAGGAGATCCTGTGTGCTGCTGTTGAGGTTGTGAGAAAATGAAGATGGACGGAAAGAGACAAGGTGAGACCAGCTTGAGCAGAAAGCATTTGAGAGTAAGAAAGTGCCAGTGAGCAGAGATAAAGAGACAAAGTGATGAAAGTAATTAAAGTAGTAAGGAACTTTTGTGAGTAGAAAGTGAGCAGAAACTTTGGACTTTGAGAAAGTATTTTTTTTTAGTAGAAAGTGAGTAGAAAGAGACAAAATGAACAGAAAATATTAGAAAGTGTTTATATGTAGTAGGCAAATGTGAAGAACCCCAATTTCCAAGTAATAAAAGACTGTGAATTGAATGTGCTTATGTCAAGAAGATAGTTATGGAAATATGATGGCCAAAAGTGCCTATGTAAAGAATTGCCTGAAAGGTTCTCCAGATTCTGGCCTGAATCATGGGGTAATGCCAGTAACTTGAGTATAGATGATGGCAGTGTTCCGGAGCTTGGATAATGGTAGGGTAATTGCCCAAAAGGTTCACCAGACCCTGGCCTGAATGGTGGGGTGATGCCCGTAACTTGTTTCCGGATAACAGTAGTTTTCCACATTTCTGGTCTGATTGATGGTGGTTCTCTGGACTCTGAGNATTTCTGGTCTGATTGATGGTGGTTCTCTGGACTCT
>VZZY01018271.1:0-16811 GCA_013400335.1 Eurystomus gularis
GACGTGGTACTTCAGGACATGGTGTTGTGTTCATGGTAGCGTTGGGTTGATGGCTGGACTTGGTGGTCTTGGAGGTCTTTTCCAAGCTTAATGATTCTATAATTCTATGATATTACATCTATTCTTTCATTTAATTCTTTCAAAAGAAACACACAAACCAATGATAAGAAATTCTGTGGAGACATTCTGAACCCTATCACTTCAGCCCATGACTTCTTAACCACTAAGATACAGAAGAAGAAAAACTACTCAGGAAATTTTTTTAACCTTAATTTAGCCTACTTTTTTAAGTGTGGAAAAGCTCATGTGAAAATCAGAAGTTATTATGTGAAATTATACATGTGACATATAACATGACAGAAGGACTTAAGACACTGAGATAAAATACTTAACAGCAATGGGTAAAGTTGATGAAGTGCATGGTCCCTCTTTGGAAATTGTACAAGCTGAACAATACTATGAAGTAGCTTAAAATTATATGTTCACCTTATTACCTTGTTGAATACTTCTTCATATTTTCTGGGACTGTTTTCACCCTTGAGGTTTAGTTCGGTGTACAAATTGGGTATTTGAAAGAATCTGTGAGCAGAAAGACAGGTCATGTTATTTAGTACTCCTTTCATCATTTCTAATAACTGCACTCTTCATAGCAAAGGACAAGGACACTAAGGCTGATATACTGTGTATGGGCAAACACTTTTAAAAGTAAATAAAGTCTCCACTGATGACAGATAGCACCTTTTCTGACTATGACAGATAGCCATTCAGTGAATTTTCTATATATCCACTGCACAAATTCCATTTTGTCAGCCTGATAAAGAAAAGTGATAGCAGATAAAAATCTGTGTCAACAGAAAGTAAATTAAAAACAAGGGTCTTTCATATGATAGTATCTTTTTATATAATGTAATTTCTTTAGCTAATGTTGTGTGTTTTGCTTTAAAAGGTTGTAGAAAAAGTGTGGCTGATGGATTATAAAGGAAATAGGCAAAGCTGCACAGAAGGGCATAACATCAGGTGCAACAAATAGTAGTTGTTCTAGTACATATTATAAAACTCTATTTGTTGCCACTTTGTAAAAGCCATACATTCCCTCTTGCTCTAGAAAAATCTAGATTTCAAGAAGGCAAAATACCTTCAGATTTATGAGGATTGACATTGTCTATTTCCTGTGAAGTACGATGGCCAAATGACAATAATGTTTGCATACTTCATGCTCTTCAAACTTTCTTTTACGCTTGTTTTAGATATGATTTGATTAATGCCAAGTATTTTAATACCCAGGGAACCCAGAAGAGCGAAATGGAAAGTTTTAAACAGTGAGTAGAAAATTCCATGTAAAATTCCTATAAACAAGAGTGGGATATGTTTATCTAATTCTCCATGGTTTGTACTGAAAATTCACTCAAAAACTCTAACAATGGAGCTTTAGTAGAATACTGAGTCAGCCCAAAAGATTTTCAGAGACATCTGGTATTTAACACCCAAAAAAAGTGACAATTGGGCTACTGAATATTTCAAAGGAGACAGAAACATACTGATTTGTCGCAAATAGTAATGCCCGTCATTGTTTATCATCAATTACTTTAGAAAGACATTTAAAGAGCACAATAAACATAATACAAATTCTATTTGTAAAATCAAGTGTTCTATGGTAATCATCATTGTCTTTAACCTTGAATCAACTGACAAAATATGATTATAAATACATGTTCTCTCTGAGAATAGGAGAGGCAGCATAAGTAAGCAGCACACATGAATACATTAAAATTACTTTTAAAAATAGATTTTATTATAATAATTTGATGATCAACAACTAGTTCAGATATCATTTTTATGCTATTGTTTTTTACTGAATGAAACTATTCATGAATAGCCAGACTGCACACTTATTTGCAAAAAAAACCTCAAAAAGAGTACCTATAATTTAAAAAATAAGCATTAATGAAAGGAGGGGGAATTCAATAATGCAACTCACTGCATCATGCTGTGATTTTTTTCGCACAGCAAAGTGTATTAAAGGTCAGACCACAAACAGCAAGACAGCAGCGGCGGTACCGGTAAACTCTGTGGCCGAAGCACTACATTTTCTTTCTTTTTGGAGGTTTTTGAGGTGGATGAGGGGGTTCCTGATCCACGGAAGCCAGAGGGCAGAAGGAGAGACCTGGCAGAACTCACCATCTCTCGCGGGAGAGGCCGGGAGAATCATGTGACTGGTGCTGCTGCCAGGGAACCACGGGAGATTTAAACACGGCGAAACCGGAAGCAGCGCTCAGAGAGCGAGCAGGGAGACAGTGGCTGTCTCTCTCGTTGGCACGCAGGCTGGCCACAGAAAAATTTACCTACTCGGACAAGGAATGATGGTCTCCACCTGGCAGAAGAAGACCATGCTCCCGACACCAATCAAAATGGATGTGGGAACCCAGAGAGAGCTCCCGCAGAAGGAGATGACTGTGCAGGTCATAAGGCTGCAAGCAAAAGTAGAAAGGCTCAGGTGCATTAGCGAGGCTTAAATGGAGAGAGATTGGTGGAGCTAGGCTCTGTGCAATGGACAGATAGCACCCAGGATCAAGGGGCCACGGTATCCTGCCCCTCTCAGGTGGAAGACAGAAGCCTAAGTAAATGGGGTGAGTGGAGGCAAGTTCATGGCTGTGGCAGAAAGCAAGCAACCCCCTTGCCCACCTCACCTCCCCAGGTGCCTCTGAGAAATAGATATGAGGCCTTCCTGGAAGACAGCCAGTCTAATAGGAATATAGATGATAGGCAACCTGTTCCAGAGGTCTTACCACAAATGGATAGGCCTTCCAACAATATGACAACCTCTACCACAAAGAAGAAGAGAAAGGTCCTAGTTGTTGGAGTCTCACTCCTGAAGGGAACAGAGGGCCCAATATGCAGAGTTGACCCTCATCATAGGGAAGTCTACAGTATACCTCGAGCCTAAATCACGGATATCACTAGGACACTCCCTAACCTGGTGCAATCAACAGACTACTACCCACTACTGAGATTCCAGACAGGTGGGGAGGAAGCTGCATCCTGTAGTCTGAGGGGAATGAAGAAAGACTTTAAGGCCTTGGGACAGCTGGTGAAACAGTCTGGGGCATAAGTAATTTTCTCTTCTCTCCTTCCATTTTCAGGTGATGACATGGTATGGAACAGAAGGATTCAGTCCGTAAATGCCTGGCTATGAGACTGGTGCTACAGGCTGGGCTTTGGGTTCTTTGATAATGGCTGGTTTTATAAGACACCAGACCTGACAGTAATACACCGGAAAGGTTTATCTCACAGGGGCAAAAGGGTTCTGGGACAGGAATTAGCAGGGCTCATTCAGAGAGCTTTAAACTAGATTTCAAGGGGGATGGGGTTGTAGCTGGGCCTGCACCAGTGGGGCAGTGCTCTAGTATTGATGAAGACCAGGAGGCCTCCCAGCTCCCTAGGGTGAAATGGGCATGTTCGGCTCCCAGCTCCCTGAAATGCCTGTACACCAACACATGCAGCATGGGGAACAACCTATATAGAAATGTGCTATTGAATGACAGGGGTACTGTAGATGTTGGATCCATCAAATGACTGACAAAAAAACCCCTACAGAATATAATAGAAGACCATATCAATGCCAGTAAAGTTTCTACAGAAAACTTATCATAAAATATTCATTTATTTGGTGGGTTTTATAGTGGTAATTTTTTAGAAGACAAGTAAGATCCAATCTTAAAAAGAATCATTAAGAAATACAAATTATTAAGATATGAACAGGCATATCCTATTTTCAAAATTGCAAAGACAAAGAATAAAACAAGTGAAAAATAGAGGTAAGGTTTTGACTATTTATAGAAGTAGGCAACAAAACATTCAGTCTTTTTTATTTTTTATTCAGAACAAAACCAAGAAATACAGGACAGAATCTAACAATAAAAATACATTCACAGGAGCCTGGGGAGATAGGGCTATCCAGAGCAAAACTTTTCAGCACCTTTTAATGCCTGTCATGTCTTAGAAATTCAAAATGTTTCTTGTATCTTATTATACCAAAAATTACCCTTATAAAAATCTTTTAGAATTATGTAAAAACTGTAACCATTATAAAAATTTTTATTTTATTAGGACTTGGATAGATGAGAGCACTATTATGTACTGAACTTTGCATGGAATAACAGCCAATTACCATCAATGGAATTAAATGAGATTATTATAAATGCATATATTAAGGATATTATAAATTTATTTGCCTAGATTCTGAAAGTTGTCTGAAAATGGAAGTGATATAAATGAGGTAGAGAATCTGCCTGCACAGAGTTTTCCTCACAGAAGGATTCAGCCTTGATAAATTATCCTGTATGCACACAAAATAGTTAGTTTAAATTGAACATAGGATATGAAAAATATATCTATTTCGCTGATATAGTGACAATGTCATTTTCCCCTGGACTCTAAAGTGATTTCTCACTGGTTCAATTTTAAAGTACAAATTACATTAAATTGGTCATGCACTGAAGAAACCAGATAAAGTGATTGAGTTAAGGTATTTAGAAACTGAAATTTTCTTGTTTGTTTTCTTTGGAAATTGCTGGAAATAGAAATCTCTGTGGACACCATCTATTATTAGTATATAGAAGAGCATTACCATAATGGTCCCTTTTACACTGTAAAGTTTTGCATGCAGATGAAATGTGTTCCATGAAAGTTTTTGTTTCTCCTCCATGTTGACACAATATTCACCCCCTCTACAGCATTAGGAACTGTGATGCTGTCACTTTTACTTAGAAGCAACAGATTTTACAGAAATGCAGATAGATAGATTTACCTACAATTTACCCCAAAATCCTTTTCACATTTTTAAGCATTACTTAAAGATTTAATATGAAATTCCAGATATCTGTAGAGATTCAGAAATTATGTAGGTTATAGGATATTTTTTGTTTCCTCTAAGACTTTACTCATTAATTTATTCCCTATAATCATGTTTCTCCCATTTGTATCTTTCATAATGCCTTAACATTCACAGCTTTACAAGGACTCTGAGCTATATGAAGACAGAAGGAAAATGTAGGAGGGCATATATTAATAAATAGTCGGCTGAAAAACCTGTAGCAATTGAGAGATCTTGGTTGCTGTAGCGTGCCATGGTGTATCTGACTTTGCTTTGCGATCTAGCTAATTGTGCTACGTTATTTTACAAAATACACATAGCCTAGTGCAAGCACCATATAAATCTGCAGCTTGAATCCTTCCTCCAGATACTGTTAGTATTTCTTTAGAAGCCCACATGAATGGAGTACTGTAGCACTTGTAGTCACTTCAGTTCACTGGTGGATAGCAATTCCTGTATCATCTTGATATTAGTTGTTATAAAATAAATACAACAGGACTTGTAAAGCAGACATCTGTGAGCCTGGAGTTCTTCTTTTCAAATAAATCCATAGAAAAAGGTTTGAAGCTTCTCTTACTACAGGATCCCCTAATATTCCCCATTTGAAAAACTAAAAATCTGAAAATGTTGATACAGTTCACCCGCATCTGAGGCTTCTAATTGGCAGGACAGGGCAAAGAGAGAGGGTTTAATCCATTCAGTACTTCCATCCAGCAATTGTTTTCCCTCTTGTTTTGTGGGATTTTTTTTCAGCCTGCTAAAATATTTAACTAATCTTAAAAAGAAAAGAGAAGGGAGCTTACAAGTTAATTGCTAAATAATGTGGACTGGAAAAGGGCTGACCTTTCTCAGTATTCCTATTGTTCTGTCTGGAAAAATTGTCTGCTCTATTATTTTTCCTACTTGTGGATATTTGGATTCATGCAGGCAGGTGTAGCAGAGCTGAGAAAAGCACACCAAAAAATGGTAATTTTATACTTTGAGCCACTATTTGGGGCAAAAATCCAAGTAGCTTCCATCAATACCTTTTACTTTTATATTATAGAAAATTTGCTGGTGTGCTTCTTTACCTTTTTATATTAGGGATGATACTGATTGCTACATATGTACCAACAAAAAGATATTGATCAGAACATCCTGGAGACAAAGATAAAATTGTCTTCTGGTTGCAAAAAGTCTTGTTCTCAGCAGGAAAGAAAATGCACAGGAAACAGCAAAAAGCATTTCCAATGTGATATTGTAATGTAGTTGACATTAATTCCTTGTCATTTTCAGGAAAATTTACACCTTTCGGTTGGCTGATGTTCAAGCTTACAATGTCACCTTAGAGAGCTGAAGAAAGGCTTAGTCCTTATTGTTTCAATACCAGAGAAAGCTCAGTATCTCCTCCTCCTTTTTATCCCTCAGGTGACTGAAGCATTAGTCAGTAACATTGCTTGTCCAGGACTGTGTCCTTCGTGAGCCAAACTCCCAACAGTGTTAAGGCACCAGTGCTTCTGGTTTGATTTGCAAGCACTGACAAAACAAGCAAGGAGGATAAGCAGTGTGCAAGTCAGTATGGATTAGAAAGACAAAAGAGGCAGAATACAGAGGTGGAGTAAATGGGATCACAGAATCACAGAATACCAGGTTGGAAGGGACCTACCTCAAGGATCACCTAGTCCAATCTTTCAAGGTAAAAAAATACAGTTTAAGTGAGGTGGTACAGCACCCTGTTGAGCTGAGAATTAAAACTGTCCAGTGTAGGGGAATCCACCATTTACCTTGGGAGACTATTCCAATGTTTAATTGTTCTCATTGTGAAGAATTTTCTTCCTAACTCCAACCAGAATCTCCCCAGGAGTAACTTGCAATAAACCCCCCTTGTTTTTTCCATGTGATTAGTCAGTAATATGACTGACTGACTTTTGTCTTCTTGCTAAAATCCCCTTTCCTTTCTATGAAAAGAAAATTCCACAATAAGAAAACACGGAGACTATATAAATATATATATTTAATATTTTATTATTTCTTTATACTGAAGGGTTTTCCTCACATGCACTGAAATAAGGATGGCCCCAATCCCAGGCTACACATTTGCCCAGTCAAATATTTCATTGAGTTTTAAGGTGGTAAGTGTATTTTCTGAATAAAAAGCGATCTCCCACGTAATACTCCCCTTCAAAGAGAGTAAGACCAAAACCACGCAAAAGTAAAGTGAATTAGATGGTAGTCAGTTGCACTGTCAGTTGGACAAGTCTTTGTTACCCGTCTTTCTTCCCTTTCTGTCTCAGAGCAATTCTTTCATAACCATACACAGATAGATTCCCTAGCACTGAAGAAGGGCTTTCCTCCATCTTGCTCTTCAGAGTATTTCATGGCTAGTTAGCTGGATTACAAGAGTGAAAAGGGATATCCCTGCAAGATGGCATTTGGTGGAAGGGAAAGCAATCACAGCCCCTGACAGACTGGAATTAGGAATGCAAATATGTACTCAGCTTGGCAAAATGCTAAAAAATATATTGGATTTTAATACTTTTTTCTTTTTTTTTTTTTTAATTGACCATCTTGTCCTACCTTTTAGAAAATGCTGGTATGCTGCTATGGTGCTTAATGCTACCTGTAGTACACCTGGTAAGTATACTAATACACATTTCACTTAACACTGATCTAAAATATTTCAGAAAAAAAAATCCTGTATTTTTTGCAAATTTTTCTGTGTGTCACAAATATTGCATTACACATGGAGTTTTGGGGAGGAAGGGAGAATAAAAAGAGGAAGATGACCAAATGACCAGGAAATAATATCTGTAAGGCCAACTTTGGTACCCTTGGATACTCACTTAGCATCTCTCTGTTTTCCACTGTCTGGAAAGGGTATGAAAGCAATTAGAATTAATTTTATGCCACACTGAAAAAATATTAAGAACTTTCACAATTCCAACTAAAAATCTACTGCAGGTTTTATACCCTTTTAAATAAAAATATATGTTTGGTTGTTTTTTTTTTTTTCCCCAGAAATGTTCTGCTCATTTGCTCTACTTTTCTACACTCAGGTCTTTTGAAGCTTCATGTGGTGTTGGAGGCATAGAAAGCAAATGTCAAAATACTGAGGACATAGTTATATGTCTGAGGTGACAGCTACAATATTTTAGTATTTCCACATTTGTTGAAAATTATAACCAATTAAATTTTTCACTAAAGTACAGGTAGAATTGAGAATTGAAATAATTTCACTTGTACTCCTGCACAATCACAGAGATGACCTGGTAAATAAACTGACAAAGAAGACTATATCCTCAGCTGGAGTCCCAAGATGTCTCTGGGACATCCCAAGACCTCACCCAAAACCTCTGTGATGGAAAGTAGCTGGCAGGACAAAGAAACTGTGATAACAAACTGACCTTCAAGTTAATCCCAAATCAGCAACAACTCTTCTGGGAACTGATGTCCTAAGACCACCTAGGTATCTACACTGAAAAGGTACAAAAAGTAACTCACTACCTACTCAAATAGAATGTCTCCTCACATTTTTCCAGTGCTTGAGCTGCACAAGATCTCCTGGAGAGACCTAGCCCTTGCTGGGGATTCCTCGCTGACTCCAGACTCCGTGACCACCAATCATCTTTGAAGTGAGACCTTTTCCTTCATCAGCTGGAGCTGATTTTTTGCAATATCAACAACATTATTTTTAAAAGTTATATATTAATCTTTTAGTATTATTTTATAGACTATCAATGAGACAGAACCAGAATAAATTGGAAAAGTCATAAGGAGAAGAATAGCTTTCATAGATCTCCACAGAGTAAGAAATATATTGTGTTACAGTAAACATCGTAAACGTATATTAACACCAATAAATAAAGATAACAGCACAAATGAGAACATTGATATATTCATAAATTTTGATCTGGTTTCACTTTCTGTATGACCCCATTTAATCTCTGCATGTTTTTAAGGTTGTCATAGCAATCTCTTCTAATCATTTTTTATTATTAAATTATATTTTATAGGACAATTCTATAATCTTGTCAATAGCCATTTCACTATACACTTGAATAAATGACTTAGTAGTCAACTGTGTCTCCCTTCTGGTAAGATAAATATTCTGAAAGTTGGATAAACATGACAAAAATCCTCTATTAGAAATGTGCCTCCCTATTTCCAGTGATGAATAACTGGCTCTGCCATTCATGCTGAAGGACATATTTGCCACTTGCTCTGCCCCAGTCCACCATATATCTCCTGCTTAACTGCACACTTGCTACTCTAAAGGCAGATAGTGCATGTGAAAAACACCCCTTATTCTGTCAAGTCACTTTGCCTACTGTTGCATTTCTGTATCATATTGTGCTGCATCTCTGCAAGTAAAATAGCCAACTTAGACTATATGCAATGATAAAAAGTAAGTAAAGTCCTTTAAAATGGTAGCTATTGTCCTACATTTATAGCAAGTCAATGGAACTGCTCAGGTGGACTTAAGCATTATGAGGAATTTTTATGTTGATAATGTCTGCTACATAATTATATTTTGATAGATTGAAAATTCAATAGAATAGGTTAGAGAGCAATATTTTTTTTTCTGTTCTTTCTGAATTCACTAAACTTATTCTAAAGTTTGTGTTATTCTTTTTATTATGTGAGCAATACACTCAGTTGTCTGTTATGACGTCACATGCTTCTTTGCTTTATTTCTTTTCTAGTGACTGAACAAGCATAATGATACGTCACATAGCAGTGGCCCATCTCCACAACCATGGCATGAAGCAGGGCTCTGAACAGCAGCAGAAATCTAACTGCTTTCGTGTCTCAAGGCTACCACTTTCTCCTCTTCAAATCCCACCTTCCATAAAGTCCTGGTTCAGCCAGGACAGGGTTAATTTGGTTCAGCCAGGCTATTCCATAACATGCTGACAACATGCCCCGGGGCCAGCTCCGGTTCGGAGGTGTGACTCGTGCACCCCACTGGTCCGCTCCGCTCCATCTGTTTGTCCATACGGTAGTGCTTATTTTGTACATTGCTTTTCTCACTGTTGTTATTGCTGTTGTTACTGCGATTGTTTCTTGTGTGTCATTGTATTAAACTCTCCTTATCTCAACTGAAAAAGGCATTTAAAAACTCTTATTGTCTGAGGTGGGGGGGCAGCCACAGCAGCCATGTGACTTGGCTGCCGGCAGGGACTGAACCTCCACAGCTTTACTAAACCACCACACACATACATAACTTTCTTGTAAGAAAGCTCCTTCAAGTACTTGGCACCATATCATCCTGCCTTGTGTCAGCTAACTGCTAGATGCATTGCTCCCTGAGTGGAAGCCATGATCCCGGGACAGGTACTCAAGGTCAGTATGCTACATATGGAGAGAGATGATCCCTTCAATGCTGTATTTGTAACCGTGAGCATGCTGAAAAAAGGTCTGTTTGAGCTGACTAATAAAAAAATGTAATGGAGAGAATGTATCTTAAGCTCTGTCCTAATCCATGGCAGAAGCAGTTTAATTCAAGGCTAAGTGGAAGCAGCTGGCACCTCCAACCAGGATTTACTGACAGAAACAGTCCCAGAACTTGGAGAATAAGTTGTCTACAAGACAGCAAAGATGGAACAGTCTGTTCTTAATGACATGGAAAGAAGTAGAGGGGCCTGAGGTCGTGAGATTCCCTATCATCCTTCCCCTAGCAGTTGTAACAATAGTCCAGATGTTAGTACTAAAACACTTCTGTCTATCCTTGGAAGGATTTGCAATTCCCTCTAGGTCAAACCCACAGCTACTGACCCCACAGAAGTAAGCACATCTCTAAGACGCAATTTATTGTGGGCTATCTAATATTTTCCAATATTGAATTCATTTTCCAGTTCCTCTCTATTTAATCTACTGAAGCTTCTAATCCTCTGCTTCCTAAACTCCTTCTTTCTTCTATTCTCTCCACCATTTACAATAAGCAGTTTACACCTACTAGCAGAGGCTCCATTCAACAATGTCCCATTCTTCCTGAATCATATTTTGCCTTCAACTAGCAATGGGAGTTGCTGCATTGGCCCTGGATGAGGGTTGTCTTTCTCTTGAAAAGCAATTACTCATAACAAGCAGCATCAGAAACAGATGACCAAAACACCTTTAATACTATGTTTTCTAAATGCTCAGTTTTAGGAAGACAGGGCAAGACTTAACAAAAGCTACAATTGCAGTTCCAGAGTTTCTTCACTAACTTTTTTCTCTTTTTCTCCCAAATGAACAGTTTTTACTACTTTTAGTACTGTGTAAAAGATGGCCATCCAGGGTTTTCCCCTCTGCTAAAGCTTTCTGCAGCTAAAGAAAAAAGCAATTGAGAAAGCAATATAAAGTCCTGCTGCAATCCCTTCATTTTGAGCATACTGTATTTCTTGGTGCAGATGAGCCATCCACTAATAAGTTTTCAAATTATCCAAACAAACTCTGAACATCCTGCTGGTTCATTTCTCTGCATCCTTCTCTTTTCTCTTGTTGTCAGCAGCATGGTTCCTTCCATGCTGTTAGACCACCTGTTCAAAAGAATAATAATAACAATACCCCTTGCTGTTAAAAATAAAGCATTTCTCCCAAGTTAGCAAATTTCCCATTACACCACTTTAAAATTATCTTGGTGCAATTAACATATCCTGATTGATCCCATTGGAAGTATCCAGGCTTTATAATGCAACTAGTCAGTCTCCACAGGAAGAGTCAGCCAAATCACCTGCTCATACTCATGATGGGGTCTAAATTGAATTCCACAGGCACAAGCTCTGGCAGAAGTCACAGTTTATTTAATATCTGCCAGGAGTAAGCTGTGCTGTTATGGAAGTAGCTGCCATATTCCCTGTACCACAGTCAGTGCAAGCAAAAAAGCTCAGTTTAGCGGATATGCCACAATCTAGTATCAAACCTCTTCCTGCAGTTGGGTTCTCTCCAGCAACAGTTACTTCCAACAGAGAGATGGTTCCAAAATTAAACTGCCTTCCCTCAAATACTAAATCTAATAGCTTATGTTTCTCTAATTACTTTCACTTCCAAAGCATCCCCTCTTAGCTTCGGTAACAAGTTGGGTGTGGAAGTGTCTTGTCCATCCTCAGACCTGGGGAAAAGGTTATTGACATTCCCTCTCAATACCTGCAGAGTTTATCAATGCCTTAAGGTTTCTTTAATTGAGGGAATTATTATTTTCTTCTGTTCTAATACAATTTTTCTCATGGGATAACTTCGAGTGTATATCAGCCTTTCTAATAATAATCATAGACTCATAGAATGTTTTGTGTTGGAAGGGACCTTAAAGATCATCTAGTTCCAACCCACCTGCCATGAGACACCTCTCACTATACCAGGTTGCTTAAAGCCCCATTCAACCTAGTCTTGAACACACCCAGTGTTGGGGCATCCACAACCTCCCTGGGCAACCTATTCCAGTGAATCACCACCCTCACAGTGAAAAACTTCTTCCTAATCTCTAATCTAAATCTACCCTCTTCCAGTTTAAAGGCATTGCTCCTCGTCCTAATACTACAAGCCCTAGTGAAAAGTCCGTCCCTAGCTTTCTGGTAGGCCCCCTTCAGATACTGGAAGGCCACAATGAGATCTCCCTGGAGCCTTCTTTTCAGGCTGAGCAACTCTAACTCTCTCAGCCTGTCCTTGTAGAAGAGATGTTCCAGCCCTCTGATCATCTTTGTGGCTCTCCTCTGGACCCGCTCCAACACGTTCATGTCTTTCTTGTGTTGGGGGCTCCAGAGCTGGATGCAATACTCCAGGTGGGGTTTCACAAGAGCAGAGTAGAGGGGCAGAATCACTTCCCTTGACTTGCTGGCAACACTTCTTTTGATGTAGCCCAGGATACAGTTGGCTTTCTGGGCTGCACTCGCACATGTTGGCTCAAATTGAGCTTTTCATCAACCAGCATCCTTAAGTGTTTCTCCTCAGGACCTCTCTCAATCTACTTTCAATCTCCTGCTGTGAGGTGGAATCAGGTGCAGATTTGAGTTCAATTATGAAATAAACAAAGAAATTGTGTACTCCAACAGAGTGTTGAGTCAAGATTTGGACAATGATACTTTTTCAAGTGTGGAATACAGTTGATCTCAGGTTTTATTTTATACTGTGAGAATGATGGCTTGGTTTTGTGTTTGAAAATGAAACACAACAAAACAAAAAAATGAGCATACACACAAAAAAACCCCCAACAAAACAAAACCAACCAAACAAAAAAACAACCACACATAGATTCCACTGTGTTAGCTTCTAAATACAAAGGAAGAAGGAAGCAATTATGGCCCCAAAAAACTGTCATCTAACTACACGAATTAGTATCAGTCCTTTTAAAGAACAGAGGACTGATCAGGTACTCAAGGTTTTTGCAGAAGGTTATGACAGAAATACCAGAAGTGACAGAGGGAGGAAATGAAGATAAAATATCTCAAATCTGCAATCTTAATCAAGCTCATCCTTTCCTTCCTCTGAGAGTCCTAATTAACTATGCAAAATGACTGATTCCAAGTTACAGCTTATTTTGATGATACTAACGACGCAGGCTGAGGCCACTCCTGTGAATTCTGATGAAAAAAAATTACATCCAAGGTCATAAAATCAATCCACCAACTAACCAACCAACCAAACTAAAAACAAACAAACATGGGATTGCTTGGATATAGCTACGTCCTAGTCCTGTGAAATAGTTATATCCCAAAGATTCCTAGGACAATAAAATAGCTTTCTGAATAATTCAATTACATTGCTGGAAAAAGTTCCTCCAGACTTTATTGGACATCCCCATTGTACAACTCCAAAAAGAAGAGAAGCATTCCTTTCTGATCTAGACTTCTGAATTCATGCTACCATTAAGCATGATTAGAAATTTAAAATGTTCACCTTATTAAAAATATACCTTTTGGCATGATTTAAACTTATGTGCTATGTTCACAAAGTCTATACCTTGCACGTTAGAAGGCATTTGAAGTATCTGTACCTTTAACAGCAAAACATCCGAAGAATAAGGTCTATTATATGAAAAGAAAATACTCAACATAGTCAATTCTTTTCTTTAAAGATCAATGTTGAAAGTTATATATGTAAAACAAATCTTGATCTTTTCTTTTTTACTAGTTTTTATAGAAATGTTAATCATAACATTAGGCTTTTGCTAATATTAGGCTGTTTTTAAAAAATAATAAGGAAAATGCAAGGAGAAGTTGTTTTTCATTGTTGTTTTGCTTTGCTTTTAAGTCAGAGACATGTTTTCATGCTTGGTTAGGAACAAATTCCCATGTCGTGGATCTGAGAGGAACATGGAACAAAAGGTCAAATTTCACTTGCTGTTGCATATTTGTGTGGAAGCTGTATTCACAATGGAAGAAGGATGCAGCCTGAGAATGCTTTTGTGGGCACAGAAAAGCCTTAGAAAAGTACAATTTAAGCACAATTGTGTAAAAAAACCCACTACCTAGGAGTGCTACATTCCTCCTTTTTGATGCTGCTATTGTCGGTTTGGGGTTATTTTGTGGGATTTTTTGGTTTTTCTTTTTTTTTTAGATTGTAAAGTTAATGATTGTCTACATAGAGAAAACTAATCCAAGGTAGTGTGTTTTCCCTGAAAATTCTTAGTTCCATCCTTCTGGCAGATACTTAGCTTCTATTGTTATTCACTACTATCCCAAATATAGTTACTATCTTTTGTATTAACTACTTCTCCCAGAACTACCTACTTACTTAAAATTTCCTATCTTCTAGATTGTTTTCTAGTTTTGTGGGGAATTTAGCTTCACAGAAGTAAGAAAACCCTTCCCTATTAATATTATCATCCTGAGTCCTGGTTCTCAAGTTTTTTATTTTGTTACCTAAAAATCTTCTCCATTCAAATAGGGATAATTAGAAGCTCCTTAATTTTTAATTAAAACTTAGACAGTTGAGACTCAATAACACTTTTGCTGCATCTTCTGAAAGACATTAATATCCTCTCTATAGAACAGTGAGTAACTCTTAAAGTTTTCTACCAGAAGACTCCCAAGTGTATGATATGATAACAGGATAATCTTCAGCTTAGAATTCTCTCTGCTGGTACTGACTCAGATTTTATTTGTGTTTCTAAAGCATGCTCTGCATGGAGTAATCAGTCTCAGTGATTTTAATTTTTTTCCCTTACAGAGTAACCTCTTTTCTTAATCACTGGGTTGAAAGCTTCCTGTATTTCAGATTAGTTTTGAAAACATAAGCAAGAGTTTTCTGTGAGTTACTTTTTTTTTGTGGGAGGCTCTCAGAAAATTTGCTCTTACAGACAAGGAGTGTGTTTGTTTAGAACACCAAATCATTAATCATTAAATGAGCATCAAAATCAACACTTCATAAATATGTTAACAAAAATATAGACATTCATCTACTCGACATACAAGCAAAGCTGGGAGGACTTGAATTTCAGGCTTATTAATAAAAAAAAATCTAATCCTTTAGAATCACAGAATCACAGAATAACTCTGGTTGGAAAAGACCTTTAAGAACATCGAGTCCAACCACTAACCTACAACCACTAACTCTACTGTGTCCACCACTGAACCATGTCCCCTGGTCCCACATCTTCATGTCCTTTAAATGTCACCGGGGACAGTGATTCAACCACCTCCCTGGACAGCCTGGTCCAGTGCCTGACAACCCTCACACCATGTGTCTGAGGGCATTGTCCAAATGCTTCTTGAGCCTTGTCAGGTTTGGTGCCATTACTGCTTCCCTGGGGAGCCTGTTTCAGTGCTCCACCACACTCTGGATGAAGAACCTCCTCCTAATGTCCAACCTAAACCTCCCCTGGCACATCTTCCTACCATTCCCTCGGGTCCAATCATTGGTCACCAGAGAGAAGAAATCAGTGCCTGCTTCTCCCCTTTCCCTGGTGAGGTAGCAGTAAGCTGCAATGAGGTCTCCCCTCAGTCTCCTCTTCTCCAGGCTGAACAGACCAAGTGACTTTAGCTGCTCCTCATATGGCATCCCCTCTAAATCCTTTACCAACTTCATGGCCCTCCTCTGGACACATTCCAGTAGCTTTATATCCTTTTTTGTACTGTGGTGTCCAAAACTGCACACATTACTCAAGATGGGGCCACACCAGTGCAGAGTGAAGCAGGACAATCACCTCCCTCAACCAGCTAGCAATGCCGTGCTTGATGCACCCCAGGACTCAGTTGGCCCTCCTAGCTGCTAGGGCATATTGTTGGCTCATGTTCAACTTGCCATCAACCAGAACCCCCAGATCCTTTTCCGCAGGGCTGCTCTCCAGCCTCTCAATCCCCAGAGTGTATGCATATCCAGGGTTACCATGTCCCAGGTGCAGAATTCAGCACTTGTCCTTGTTAAACTTCACGCAGCTGGTGATTTCCCAGCTCTCTCATTTGTCCAGATCCCTCTGCAGGGTCTCTCTGCCCTTGAGAATGCCAACTGCTCCCCCCAGTTTGGTGTCATCCGCAAACTTAGTAAGCCTTCAAGTCCTGCATCTAAGTCATTTATGAATATATTAAAGAGTACTGGCCCTAAGATGGATCCCTGCAGAACCCCGCTAGTAACCGGTCGCCAACCTGATGTAACCCCATTTACAATGAGCCTTTGAGCTTGACCCACCAGCCAATTGCTCACCCATTGTATTATATGCTTATCCATCTGGATGCTGGACAATTTGTTTAGGAGGATATGTTAGGAGGATATGTGACAGACAGTATCAAAGGCCTTACTGAAATCCAGAAAGATTACATCAGCTGGCCTCTCTTGGTCAACTAGCTGGGTGAGGAGGAAAAATCAAGAGGAATCAGTCAAGTAGAAGTTAAGGGTCTGCCCTTCTCCACCGGTAAAACTGCAGCTGCTGACCGCCCTCATTTTAAAGTAGGGGGGAGGACAGCCCATTACCCGATGACAATTGTGGCTTTTGGGAATTAAAAAGGGAGTTACAAGGGATAATAATGGACAGTTTACCCATTGA
>VZZY01018275.1:0-54585 GCA_013400335.1 Eurystomus gularis
TGATTCTATGATTCTATATGCTATCAACTCTGCTGGAACCAGGCTGCTGGATGATGGGGAGGTCTAGTATGACTGAAGAATGGCTGGCACTATGTAGACAGCACACAGTTGAATTGCAGCCTTAGTGAACTGCTACTTAGCACTGGTTGATCCGTAATTACTTTTTGTGTTTATGCTCTCTTAGCCTGGTAAGAAAGTGAAAGAGAGACTTCTCTTTTGCCTTTTTGCATGTTCAACAACTTCACCCTCAGTCTGTGTTAAATTGTTAATTATTTTTTTCCTGGTAATGAAAAGAGCCTTGCATCAAATGTCCATGGCTATTTAATTGCATTCTGTGGTAGTTACCCCATTTCTCGCTTATTTTCCCAGCTATATTTCCAGTTTAATATGCAGATGGATTCGTGAGAATGCACCTTGAGTATTGAGTCCCGTTCTGGGTATCACAGTACAAGAAGGACATTGAGGTGCTGGAGCAGGTCCAGAGAAGGGCAGCAAAACTGGTGAGGGGTCTGGAAAACATGCCTTATGAAGAGCGACTGAGGGAACTGGGGTTGTTTAGTCTGGAGGAGACTGAGAAGAGACCTCATTGCTCTCTACAACTACCTAAAAGGAGGTTGTAGCGAGGCTGGTGTTGGTCTCTTCTCCCAGATTACTAATGATAGAATGAAAGGAAATGGCCTCATGCTGCACCAGGGGAGGTTTAGATTAGATATTAGGAAGAAATTCTTTACTGAGAGAGTGGTTGGGCACTGGAACAGACTGCCCACAGAAGTGGTGGAGTCACCATCCCTGGAGGTGTTTAAAAAACGAGTAGATGTAGAACTTGAGGCTATGGTCTAGTGGCTAGAGAGGTGTTAGGATGAAGGTTGGACTTGATGATCCTGGGGGTCCTTTCCAACCATAATGATTCTATGATTCTATGTATGCCTTAATAGAGTAGCTGCGGGCAGTCAGATGGCCGGCAGAGTCACTGTCCACTGACTGCCAAGGTGTTGCCCTTCTTGACAACAGAAGCTATTTTTTTCACTGCTTTTCTCAGCCTGTAGATGCAGTTTGTCATGCAAAGATTATGTATGACAGAGCTCAGTTTTAGCAGAAGCCATGTTAATGCCTCCTGTCCTCTAAGCCAGAAGTAGGCAGCAGAACCAGGCGATATAGCAGTTCAATGCTATCCTTTGGGTGTGCAGCTACTTTCAGCAACATGGCTAGAAGCACAATAGGGAATGAGACTGATAGTGTGAGCCAGACCGTATAGGAAAGCTCTCTTCAACCTCAATTTCTTTATCTCTGGTATGATTCAGAGATTTACAAACAATCCTACACTATTGTTTGCTGCAGTCTGTTCGTGCTAATAGTTTTGAAGAAATGTAACTGAGAACATCTTGAGTAAAGCAGTTAGTACTACTGGACTGGTCTGTGTCTGTAAGTTTAGCTAAACTTTCGCTAAGATATCACATTGAATATTAATACATATTTTCACCTATGTAGGTAAAGATGACTCTAACGTTGCATTGTGGGCTATATGCACACATGCACATACATATCCATACAAGTGTAGACAAAAGCTGTTGCCTTCTTTAAGGCCAATGACAGCATAACCATCAACACCTTCACTTGGGCAAAGTTTGCAGGGTTTCAACCTGTAACTTGCAGAAAATATAAACTTCAGATATGCTTTATGTTAGCTTCTCTCTATCTACTTTAAAGCAAAACTAGATTTCCCTGTTGACGCACTTTCATTTATTGTTTGTCAGTTTTAGACAAAATGTTTGTTTTGATAAAAATCTGAAGCCTGGACTGCTGCAAAAGGTGTGACTCTCCTAAAAATATATCCAAAATCATTAGCTGAGTTTCACCTGTTTTCATGGACTGACAGTGAAGGTCTGTGCAAGTACTTTGCTCTTTCTGACATCTACTGCCTTTCACTTTACTGCGAGTTTTCATTTTCCTTGGTATTGTCTCAGTTGTGCTCATAAAGTGCCACATTTACCCATTCAAGTCACATGGCAATTACTAGTCCCACATCCTATTAAAAACATGCTGCACATTCATATGAACATCCCTGGACCTCTCCTATGGCAGTGCAATAAAAGGTGGCCTTGGGGACTGGATTTATCTGAGCCCAAATCAGAGCCAATAGAGACAAAATTAAATTTTGCTGCCTCCGGGAAAAAAATAACTTCTTTTGTCCTCGTCACTGCTGGTGGCACATAAATGATTTTGTGGTACTGGCAAGATGAGTCCCAGAAGAGAGGAAGGAGAGGCTTTGCTGGCAGGACCTCATTGGGGGCTGTCACTGCCTTTATGAAGTGTGAAGTGACATGTGCAGACATAGGGACACTATTGGAGGGGGATTATGTCTGCAGTGGATTTGGGTGAGCTGTGCCTCTCCCTCCAATCTCTGCTCCCATGACCAGATAATCCTGTTGGGGAAGGAGGGCTGGTTCCTGGGGTCTTCACACCATATTGGCAGGGCCAGGCAACTACATAAGATGTAAAAGAATTGCTCCTTTATCCTTCCTTCACATTACAGCTGCTTTTGCTCCTTACAAATCTCCCCCAACAACCTTTTTCATCTCTTCAATTTGTCCAAATGCTGCATGAACTCAACACTGGAAAGGAGATAAAAGTAGGAGCAGGTAGAATATGGAACATGGTTAGGCCACCACATGCATAGGGCTGCTATTTGCTATAACCAGAAAGGGTTTTAGTCCATTCTTCGGGAGCATCAAGGCTGCCAACAAACAAGAAGTAACTCTCCTGACTATAAAGCTCACAAACCTGGAACCATTACCATCAAACTCTCTCTTTTTTAAATTAAAAAAAAATAAATGTAAAAAAAAAATACAATAGTTTTTCTTGCATTTCTGTTATAACTCTTGTTAAAATCAGACTTTTTTAATTCCTAGAAATTCTGGGAGCTTTGATGTCTATGATAATCATATGGATGGTGACTGGTTTGTTGACGTATTTGGCTAGCATAAGGCTGCTAAACCCTGATTACAATATTGATGCTACAGTGATGCTCATCACCTCTGCTTGTGCCGTGCTTGCCAACATCCTGTAAGTTACTTTGTTTTCCTCTCGGTATGACTTTTGAACATTGAACCCGCTGCTGTATTTCAATAAAAAATGATAGAGAGATATTTGCCTCAAAAATACTAAGTGTTTATGAGTTTCATGAGGATGCAGAAAGGGGCAGAGAAGAGAGATCTTGCTTATCATAGAAGGCTGCAGCTGCTCTCCTCCTTTCTGTTAGCTGCCACACTGGGAAGGAAAATTATGAATGCACAAACTCCAGGAAAAGATTAAACTCCATCTCACTTTTTATAAGATATCAGAGCATTCAAAAACTCTATAGAAAATGCGGCCTCATTAATTACTCTGTTCACAGGCTATTTTGTTTATATGCAAAACACTGAAACACCTAGGAATTATCTGCTTAGCCACTTGGCATTATTACTTAATGTGTCTGATTTTAGTGTTCAGCACTCAGAAGTGAGAGGGGTGATGATGTGCGTGACACCACTGCTTTCAGAGATGCAATAAACCCACTGATATTTGCAGCTTTACATCTCTTGCAGACTAAGCGTGATTCTGCACCAGACCGGCCGCGAGCACAGCCATGGGGCACCAGCCAGGGAACACATGTCAGTCCCTCTGGAAAAGCCACCTTTGAGGAATGCCAGTCTGCGGGCAGCCTTTGTGCATGCCATCGGAGATCTATTCCAGAGTATTAGTGTGCTAATTAGTGCACTTATCATCTTCTTTAAGGTTAGTTTCTTTAGTTCACTTGTCTTCCTTGCAATAAGGATAATAGTTATTTTCAGAGCACGGTGACACCAGGTACTATGTAAATATTTTCTCTATCTTAATGATATACATTGTAATTTAGTAGAAGACGACTATACTTATTCTTGGGAATTGAAATGACTGTTGAGAGCGTAACACTTGCTTCCTAGTATTTCAACTGCAAGGAGGATACTTTGGTGTCTCTCTTTTTCTTCATCTGTAGCACCTTCATTACCTGTGCTGAGGCTCCCTAACTGGCAAAGGAGGTCAGCACTCATTCTGTACTAGATGAATGGAATATAATGTTCTCTGAGATTAACTAATTTAAAATGGCAATAACCAACAATAATGAAATTAACAAAGTGATGTGTTTGTATTTTTCTAGCCAGAATACAAAATAGCTGACCCAATCTGCACATTTGTGTTTTCCATCTTTGTTTTGGCAACCACCATCACCATTGTAAGGGATATTTTGATTGTGTTAATGGAAGGTAGGACCTGATTCCAGAATCAATACAGTTATACTTTTTTCTTTTTTTCTCTGTCTTTCTCCCTAATGCTTAAACTCTCTGACACTGTACCAGTTTCCAATATTCTCCTAATTCTGATCATACTTTAAATCTAATCACAATCAAACCTGTCTTCTACCACTGCAATAGAAGATGTATATATATGCCAGTTTTTGTAAAAATCTGTGTACTGGTGTTTTGTTAATGAGCTCCTGATGTGTTCCTAAAGCTGAGTTGCTTTATTTTGTCCTACGTGTAACATTGCTTTTTATCACCTCTTTGGCATATGAGATGTCTACTCACTTTGTTCATTATGTAATTGCTTTACCCATGTGAAATACAAGTCTTTGCCAAAAAAAAAAAAAAAAAGACTGTGCTTTGAACTGTGTCTGTGAAATAGGCTGAGTGCAAGAGGCAGAAGTTTAAAAGATTTTTAGTTACGCCAGTTCAGAAAAGCAAGTCGATGGAGCTTTCCAGTCACATTCAGATGCAAGGGAATAGACAATTCTCAGCATATCAGCAGCAAGAAGAACTGGGCTTAGCAATATTTAATCCTGTCAGCTATGGGCCTGAACATTTGATTTGCATGTCCAAATGACCTGAGCAGCCATAGATGCATGTTTTTCCCTTCCTTACACTGAATAATATAATGCAATCTCTTTCTCAGCTATGAAGACATAAGGATTAAAGGGAAAAGTAGCTCTACCAGAGCAGATTTTGAATGGATACAAGTTACTCAGCATGACTGTCTGCATGGCTATTTACTTTTCTCTTTCACATTGCACCTACTTCTGTTTCAAGAAAGAAAATTTCCAGTATTGTTTTACAGTAAATCTTCATTCTAGGGTTGGTTTGCTTTCAGTGATTGCAAGATAGAGATACATTTGTGTAGAAGTGTACCTAGACAGAGTGCAGCAACTGGATGTATCTTGGCTGCCAAAAAATCAGAAGATCTCTTGATTACTGAAAAAAAATCAAACTACCAGGAAGGCCTGGCAGCGTCTGACACTCAGGGAAACCCCGAGCTGATCACCACCCCTTCTCAGAGCAGTGATTCCCAGCTTCTGTAAGCAGTGCTGATGTGCCAAAATTGCCAATGCTCTATTCCTCTCTGCACCATCCCTTTTCTGCTGTCCTTCTGGGGAGGTCTCTTAAGCCAGTTTCTCACCTCCTAAGTAGCATATTATGCACATAATACGTTACAGCTTGTATTGGAGGTGGCTCTTACTCCACACATCAGGTCTGTCCTGGGGTGTTAGCCCCACAGCTCCTGTGACTGACTGTGTCATACAGGCACTGGCTGTCCATAGTTTTCTCTAAAGAACATTGAATCCTTATGGCTGGAAGAGACCTTCAAGATCATCAAATCCAACCATTAATCCAGCACTGTCAGGTCACACTAAACCCTGTCCCTAAGTGCCACATCTATACAACTTTTAAATACCTCCAGGGCTGGTGACTCTACCACTTCCTTGGTGTGGTAGAGTTCCTGTTCCACTGCTTAACAACCCTTTCTGTGAATAAATTTTTCTGAATATCTAATCTAAGCTTCCCCTGGTGCAGCTTGAGGCCATTTCCTCTTGTCCAGTTTCTTGCTACATGGGAGAAGAGACCAACCCCCACTTCACTACTGCCTCCTTTCAGGTAGTTGTAGAGAGCAGTAAGGTCTCCCTTCAGCCTCCTTTTCTCCAGGCTAAACAACCCCAGTTCCCTCAGCTGCCCCTCTTAAGACTTGTGCTCTAGAACCCTCACCCACTTTGTTGTCCTTCTTTGGACCTCTCCAGCACCTCAATGCCTTTCTTGCAGTGAGGGGCCCAAACCTGAAGACAGTATTTGAGGTGCAGCCCCAACAGTGCTGAGTACAGGGGCGTGATCACTTCTCTAGTCCTGCTGGCCACACTATTTCTGATACAAGCCAGGATGCTCTTGGCCTTCTTGGCCAGCATGTGCATGTGAGCATCATATTCTATTAAGTCAGTACTTCACATATCATTCTTGTAATAAACATATAGGACAAAGTTTATGACACCGAGGTCATTAACAATTTCAAAAAATATATTATGGTAAGAAAGACAAAATTAACCAATACTGTGCTTATCATTATTATACTTCATAACAGGTAGCATTAGAAATATTTTCCAGTTTACTGGAAAGTGAAGTGTGATGTGAGTAGCTGTTCCCGTGGACATAGAAGTGCATTTCCAAACTCACTGGTCTCCCTCCAGCTAAGATCTGTAATTAAATTCCTTGGTCAAATTTGGATTTAGATTAAACTCTGAATTTCTTGTTGCAACTCATCCTGTCACAATTGTCCTCACCCTGAATGAGGGTCATCACCATCATCATCTTTTGTAAGAAGGCTTATCTATGAAAACAATCACTGATCTACTCAATAACTAGACCCAGGGTCTAATCTCATCAAAGATCCCTGAGTCAAACCATTTTAATCTTTATGTTTACCTTTCCCTTTCTGCTAAACAGGTGCTTATCTATTGTGTAAATGTATTGAGGACAGAATCCCTTAGAGGTGCTCAGGTGACTGCCATAAAATCTGCACTCACAAAAGATGTTGGTGCAAAACCAGGGCATGATCTGGCTAAAAAGCTCACTTCCCTATGTAAACTGGGCCCTCAGACTATCTCCTAAGACATGCATGAGTCTCATTCTTCCATGGAGAAATATGAAACAAGTGATAGGATTAAATTTCACAGTGAACTCTGAAAGAGACAGGCTTTCCAATGCATTAAATATTTTCATAAGAATTATATGTCTAACTGAATAAAGGTTCATGATGCATTTTCTTCTAATGATCATAACTGTTATCTCTTCAAAATATTTTTTTTCCACCGATTTCTCCTTTTCAGGAACATCAAAAGGACTTGCTTATAATGCAGTGAAAGCAAGAATTTTAGCAGTTGAGAAAGTGGAGTCTGTTCACAACCTTCATCTTTGGTCTCTGACAATGAATCAAACTATTCTATCTGCTCATGTTGCTACAGGTCAGTAAATTTCTGTAAACAGGGAGTAAGTATTCAGCTGCTGCCTAGTAAAGGTCTGACTCTCCTAGCTGGGATACAACTGATTGTCTATCTGTTGCTTGTTAAAACAAATGTCATTGTTTTGTTGGAAAAATAACAACAACAAAAGCTCTGAAATCCTCCTCCCAGAAGCCTTGCCAAAACAACAAGGACCAGCCCAAAATTTGAAAACTACAGAGGTTTAGGAGCAAGGAAGTAAACTACAAGACATTTTAAATAAATCAGAAGAATTAGGCCCAGGCTAGACTTTTCCCACCATATCAAATAGATTTTGGAGTGGTTTTATCAAACTTGAAAACTGTTAATCCCTATAAGAAAAACTTACAGGGCAAATCTGGATTCCTGATGCATCCCCAGCTCTAAAACAATGTTTGAAACCTAGCTTAGAGTGTAGAGGTAACTCCAGGGGAACAGTTCGTCTTTAAAAATACTTTTAAAAAATTCAGTGCTTATCCCTGTTGACAACTGTTAGATCAATCTTTTTATCTGTTTAATTGTACACATTATAGTTTATTTAAGGAAAAAAATCCACCTGGTTTTGGCCTAGAATGGGTTTAGAGACAAAGTTCTCCATGGAGTCCTCGCTTCCCAGAAAGAGTGGGTCTTTCAGGCACCCGAATCATTGTTACTGTTGCTACTCCCTGACTGGATGAACTAATCTTTATTAAGTATTCCTGCTTTCCTCCACTCTTCTGCCAAACTGAATTTCTTTGGTGATTACTCTTAGCTCAGCTCTTGCCAATATCGCATATTCCAACCACATTTGAATGAACAAACTTTTGCTGACATGCATGTTCCTGAAAGGAGGATAAAAAGGACAAGAAACACTTCTCAAAACAAACTTATTTTTAGCAGCTTGCAATTAGTTTCTGTCAGTAAAGACTTGCTCTTCTTTAAAGTATTATATTATATGCAGTTTGATTATTTTCTGCTTGCTATCTGTAGTAGACACAGTGGACAGCCAGAAGATTTTGAGAGATATTACCCAAGCCCTGTTTGAGCACTACAGCTTCCACTCCATCACCATTCAGATTGAATCAGGAGAGGATCAGAAACGAGATTGCGTCTTCTGTCAAGAGCCCAGGAATTAAAGGGAAGAGTATGCTATGCAAAATAATAATCACCTCTCTTACAGGTCAATGGAGACTATATGTGCTGGTTGTATGTAATTGATTAACAAGAAATGGTAATTAACTGAACTAAAAAGCTCTGCTACTGTGAGGAGTGCATGGACCTTTCTTTGTTGGTACCATCTACCAGGAAGAGAACATGTATTAGGTCCATCCATCAGCTAGATTACCTGTCCATCAGTGGTTACTTTCAATTACAAGAGAAAGTATCTAAATTATTCTTGACTAGAGCAGCAGATTGGCACTAAAGCAACATTTAAGAGTGCCTGTTTGTAATCACAAGTAACAAAAAACGTATCAACCTTCAAATTACCAGCAGACCAATTATCACGAAATATAATGAAATGTTAAGTTTGGTGTTAGCAAAGCTTAACACTTACTCATGATAAAAGGGAAAATTTAAATTAGCATAAAAGATGAAAAGATCTGGGAAAGAAAGAGATGGTGGCATGTGCTTTCCCTGCCTTTGGGCAGACATTCCTCCACCTGCCTATTAAGGGAAGTATCAGATGGGTATCATATTCTTCAGTGTGGATCGCAAGAGGAGTCACGCCTTTCACATCTGGCAAATAGCTCTGCATTTTAGCTGGCTGTATCTGTTTTTCAGCTTAGCCCTCAGCCAAACTCTTTTCTGTCAGACATGGACGGTATTCTCTACTATCAAGACAACCCATAGCTTGTATTGCACTGCATCATGATAAGTTGTGATGGAACATTTGTAGTGGATTTTTGGATGTCCATGTCACAAGGTACCACTGGATCATGACAATAAAACAGACCATGTGCTTCTATAAAAGGAAAAAATTATTGGGACAAGGGAATACTGTGGGACACTGTGAACATCATGTCTAGTGTCTTTCACAGTATAGACTGTGGGGTGTTACCCAGTAATGCTACATCCGTGATGTCATATCAGATAATTTAAAAACACTTTGGCATATCACACAGCCATTTCCTGTACAGGGAAGGGACGTGCCTCTCCTTCAGGCAGCTAATTCCTTAACAGGATGTGTTAAATCTTCCTCTTCTGGATATCTGGCAATGGTTACTGCAGAAATGGGAACAAAGAGTCAGGTCTTGCTGCAGTGCCTCTGTTTTTGTCCAATCAACTGAACTAAACTCTTACCTGTTAGCAAAAACAAGGGTTGCTCTTCAAAACGCATGCTCAACTGCTTCTTCACAAAATAACTTCAGTTCTGCCCTTGGCCATAATAGTGTAGCTTCACTACCCATGCAGAACTAGATGTAATGTTTTCCTACTCCACAATCCTCACTCCCACGGCTGTAGGGCTCATTTTATTAACAGGTTTGTTAGAACAGAATAAAATATGTGATACCGAGTGGTAGTGAATTTCTAGGCTGACAGTTGGAAAGAGCTTTGTGTTATAAAGGTATAAAAAGGCCTTGCTTTTTAGGGAATTCAGTTTTATTTGCAATAGGTTCACATTAGTTTTCTACTTTATCATCCTAAGGAGAATAGAATTTATTATTAGGGGCTTTTGGCTATGGATAATACATAACGATGTGATGATAGATTGATGTATTAAGCTGGCATTTGTTACCTGGTAGGGGGAACAAGAAATTACTCTGCTTTGTGGAGGCATCCCAGAAGATCTTAGTCTAGTAAACCTCCCACTGAAATCAGATAAGCTATTAAAACACAACACCCACTAAGAATTTCATGAGTATCTCATTATTTACTGGTGTGAAAGAACAGAGAACATAACGGTGGTATTCAGTACAGTGATAAAGACAATTCTTGCCCTTTGCAGCTGAAACTCCAGAAGATAAGACATAGATAAATCAAAGCACAGTAAGAAACCTTAAATGAATAAATTAACTTGTATTTTGGCCAGTTTCTCTGCTGGTATAATTTAGCACAGTTTCCTCCTACCAAAGGCAATTCAGCTGTGCTTGTTAGGTAACATGAGCATCTATTTCATTAGCTGGGGAGGACAAGTTAATAGTGTGGCCTTCAAATGAAAAAAATATCTTTCACAATGTTTTGAACAAGATGAGGACACAGACAGATATAATAGGGAATTTGGGGGTATGGTTTTATGGTCAAGGCCAACATAAAATATAATGAGTAGGTAACAGTCTTGGTTTTGCTGAGATAGAATCACAGGCCAGCCATGGTCTGCAGGACGGTTAGCAGCTTGGAGTCAGCCAGGTGTATCCCATCCCATAAATGTCATCCTCATTATAAAGGGGGAAGTTTGCTGAGGAGGAGTAGGAGTGTGTTTGGCTGTGGCTCCTTCTGACTATACTACTCTTCCCTGTTTCCAGGGAATGCCTTCCCATTTATTACGACTGCTGTTCTTATGTTGGGCTGAGTATAACTTTGTATACTTTATATTGGTATTAGTGTTTCATTAAACCTGTTTTCATTTCAACCCATGGGTCTTCCCTTTTTTTTCTTGATTCCCCTTCTCTGTTGGAGAGGGGTCATCAGGTGACAGAGCAACTGCTATAGTTTAGCTCTGGGTATGTGTTGTGTAGACAGTGACAGAAGCATCCATATAGGACACACATTCAGTTCTGAGATTGAGATAAAGACCAGAAGTTTAAAAGCAAGTGTTGATGTAGGAAAAAAATTTAAACAGAGGCTTGACATGGTTCACTAAGAAAACTATGTTGAGCAGGGCTGTGGAAAAGCTAGATGGAAGCAACACAAGAGGGGCTGGAAAGAAGAAGATTCAGCAGTTGGGATCAAATGAATTGAAAGGATGAGGAAGTCTTTCATTAGATTTTGGAGAAAAGGAGCAGTGAATTACAGGGACATGAGGAAAGAAAGATTTAATCCAAAATAATCATCCTGAATAAAAGGAAATGGAGGAAGGTTGTAAAAAAAAGAAGGCTTAAGATGGAAGTGAATAGCAGCTGCTGTCCACAGGGATCCTGATGCTCTATCAGGCCCTCAGAACGGGATATGTAAGTAGTAAAGGTCAGGGCAGGAATGGGGATGAAGAGGAGAGTTTTGGGTTAGCAGCAGTAGATCTTGTATTTCAGGTGAAAGAATTTAACCACAGACCTTTAGCAAAAGCTAGAGGTAGTGCAATTGTTGCTACTTTCTGTTGTGGAATTTATTCTAGTAGACCACTGTAGCAAAAGTAATGCAATAGCTTAGGAAAACCTAAGGATTTTTTTTTTCCTAAACATATAATAGATTGAATATGAATTTAGAGTAAATATTTATCTGCTGTTATGAGTATTGCTATAAGGAGCTGTATCTTTAATGCTCCCACTATGTATATGAATGTAAAATGTGTATTTGCTCTTCATCTCTGTCTAGTCTGATCCTCAGGGATTTTATCTTGGTACAAGACTGTTTTCAGAATACTGTCTGACTGGCTGGAGAGGATTTCTGCAGAAATGCTGCTATGATGTATAGAGGCCAGGGCTGAGAAATTCAGAGATAATTTTGAGACTTCTCTGCTTTTATTAACTTTACACCCTTTTGATAGTCTGCAGAATTACTATAAGAAAACTGACCAAAAAATTGCAATTTCTAAATCATTCTTGAGACTATTGTGAAACAGAAAAGTATTTGTCACATCAGCGGTCTGTTTTCCCCATCTGACTTTTTTGATGGAGTTCAGTTCACATCAGGAAGTACGTGGCTTTACTGGCTATCACTGAAATTTTATGTACATAAGATACTCATCTTCCTCTAAATCTTAAAGTGGTCATTCTGCATCTTGTAAATTCTATAGTTCTCCATTTCCCCAAAAAGCTCTCTCTCTCTTTCATTTTCCACAACCAAAATCTAACACATTGAGCAGGGCCTGAGGATAAGGTGTTTGCAGAAGCTCAAGACTTTTTGGAGTAGAAACTATGGAACAGGCAAATGCAAAGCTAAGCTTTCCTCATTCAGCACTGAGAAAGGGCCTAAATGCCAATACTGTGCTGAGATGACCATCAAACAATGACAGAAATATTTATAATTATTCAAGCTGGAAACAGTTAAGGTACAAATCTGTCGTTAGCATCGGTGGAATAGGCCCTTAGTGTAACTATAGTTGTAGACATCATCCTGTGTGATCCTGTCTAAAATGTGATTATAAGAATGGGATAGGCAATCAAGGCTCATATTGCCCACTTAATGTGAGGCATCACAGTAGTAATTTGCCATCTGCAGAGGAAGGCCAAACAAGATGTCCTAGTCCTGTCCATGGCTGCAAATGGTGGCCTAAGCAACAAGGACTCTGTAGGTCTGCAATATCATTCTTATCAATGTCGAGAGGTTATACCAAACGATTTTGGCTCTGAGAGTTTTCTCCTATATTGTAAAAGCTAGCACGCTCCAACACAGCTTTTGAGTGCCTTCCACTCAGCTATAGTAGATGTTAACTCCTTCCTTTTTCATCCCGTTTGACTCTTATCCCCTGCTTATCTCTGCTCTTCTATTTTTCTTGATTTGTCTTTTTCCAGTAATGGCCTCCTATTCAAATTTCGATGCCAGCTTGATATTTATCACCTATCCTTTTTGCTTATAGCCCTTCCTATTCACCTTCAGCCTACAGAGTCAGATAAAAGCTCCTCAGAAAGAAACTGCCTTTTGCTCCGTTTGTTGAAAACATGGTATAATGAACCATCACTTTTCATTTGACTCTATTGTAAGTGCAATAAATAAAAAAAAAGAACAACCATTCCAGACATCATATATTGGCCCATGTCAAGCACTGCTACATATTTAATTTGTATTAAAGTTATTTAGAACTTTTACAGCCAAACAATTATCTGAGCTAGTTCCAGCTTAAGGTACTCTTTCATGTTCTCAAGCCTGCAGATAATCTTTCAGCTAAGAAAAATAAACCCCTTTCCCACCTGAGTACACACTTAAAAGCAAGAAAGGAATTAGAAACATCCAGTTGCTTAACTGCTTCCATTATTTCTCTTCTCTCTGCTTGGACTTTGTGTCAGACAGTCAGTGCTTAGCAAGAATACACTGCAGCAGAGGAAGCTTTGGAGAGCAGCCCAGTGAGAAGAGTGGCTGGAATGGAAGCACAATAGAGGGCTTTTTACATGGTTACTAGTGCACATTCAGAATTTTCCATCCCAGGTGTTACGTCGATCAGAAACACATCCGCTTTTCACTACAATCTTGAGGTTTGATGTTTGATTTAAAAAAAAAAATATAAAAGAAAAGAAAGAATGAACAGAATTTAGAAGAGTTATATTGTGAAACATTCCTGGTGGCGTCAGAGGCATTTTACCCCATGGCTTGCACTCTTCTCTAAGAGCAGGTCTCTATAGCTTCGTCTCCCAAACTGCACTGATAAATGCTTTGCCATGGTGTGCTATATCTCTTTACCACACACCAGAGAAACTGCCATGGCGTGCAATGAAAGGTGTTCTGCTGTGACACGTCATATGACTCCTTGCATGCTATGAGCTATGAGCTCAGCTATGTGGCTTTGGTGAAGCACTACCTTTTTTTTTCCTGCTGTGTAGTTATATTCTGCACTAATTTTCTTCTTGGAGACTGAGGCTGACTGGAACAGTTCTTGTAGCTTCTGTCTAAATGAGAAAGAGCAGGAATTCATTAATCATGGCATAACCTGCTAATCCACAAAGACGCACAAGGCACTCTGGTCTAGGCAGTAATTCTGATGTCAAAATGCTTGGAAGTGGTATGCTTCCAGCAGCAGTGAGTAACCTGAATCTTTTAACTTTTGGCTCCTGCCCTGCTTTCTCATTTGCTGACAGGCAAGTGTTAGAAGTGCTTGAAGGATGTGGTACACTTTGAAGGAGCAGCAGAAACTGCTGATGAGCTTATGAGGACATCGCATACAGCCTTCCTCTGCCACAGAGACAGTTTTGCAAAAGCAGATCCTTTGTAGGAAGCAAGAAAAATATATGAGGGCATAAATGGGAAATCCTGTGGGCTTCAATGCTATTACAGTGCCAAGCATCTGGGAAATGGCTGGGAATGAGCTGCAGAGCTGTACTCTGCCTGTGAAGGGGTGCATTCCCCCTCAATATGCATGAGCAGCAGTAACAATTCCACAGGAGTGCCAACAGGAGAAGAGTGTGAATGTGAAATGAAATTTAACAACTCCCTCTGCCCTTCTACTACACGTAGAGAATTAAATGCAGAATCAGAGATCGTAAAAAAAGAAAAAGCTTTCTTAAAAAGAACAGTGTTTTGACTTTCTCTGAGTACTTTCTTCACTGTGAGTGTTTTTAAGAATTGATCAGGCACACTCATTTCTACTGTATATTAGCAGAAAATAGTTGGTCATCCATTAGACCCCCACTGTGTTTCAATTGCAAAGATATGACTGAAAGCTGGTATTAACTGTGACAGAGAGGCTTAAGAACCATAGAGGCTTCAATATTGTACAAAAAAATGTGAGTCAATAAGGCTTTTCAACAGTAGTTTAATGTCATTAATTTGTATTCTCCTAGCACATAGAGTTTGTAGCAGGCACAGCTCAGGTTCCTATGGAAAGAGATTGTCTCAGCCTCACAGAAGGTTCTGCTTGACCAGGGATGGGAGAGGGAACACAATGGGGAAGATCAGAATGATTTTTCTGAGGTCTGTGGTGGAGGCTGTTATACAATCCAGCTTTCTCTGTGCATGTTTTAATGCCTTGCTCAGGAACGGACACACAATCATATACCTGTCAGCACTTACCTGCATGGGCTGCATTGCATTAAACAGCTACTTCAATATTATGGGAAAGAAGAAAGGAAAATCAGAGAGGACTCATCCTTAAAAAAAAAAGACACCAAACAGAATACATAAGGAGAAAACAAAACAAAACAAAAGCTTTTTTTAAAGCTGCTACTATAAGTGTGTACTGGAACACATCACCTTAATTTTCTTTAACCTCTATAATATATTTTTCAGTGATGTGTCCACTTAAGCAGACTGACTCTGAGGACAATCAAAGATGTGCCTTTTTGCTTGGAAGTGAAGGCAGCCTTATGGGAGAAGGGATTTGCTCTCCATGAGCTCTGTGTTATGTCTCCTGTACAATGTCCAAGCAAGAGAGTGAGCCTGTGTAGTGACAAGATGGTTAGTCAAGGAAACAGACAGGAATGAACACAGCACTTGTCTTCATCCAAACAATATAAAAAACATTTTATATTTATCATGGATATGTCCTTTCCCTTCTCTACCAAAAAAAGCTTTTAAGACCTACCCAGCCAGGCCCACTACTGAGCCTAGGCTTGCAAGAATGAGTAAATTTTTTTTACTAGAAACAAGAAAAGTGAAGTTTTCTTTTTGTGATCCACTAAATGGTGAGAAGAGATACCCTGTCATGGAACAATAAATTCAAGCTTAAATCCTGAGGCTGGAAAAAAAGATTTTGTCTTTCCTTGTGTAATTCTTCAAACAACTTCTAAATTTCCCTGGAGTATTTTAAGCCTCAGCTAACACAGTGCTATTCCTTACAGAATTTGCCTGTAGAATACTATATTTTGTTTCATCTTTTCACTTCTGTAATTCCAGTTCTTCTGTAATATAGAAATACCTTTTAATCAGGCCTGGATTATTGTCTGTACAAACCTTACATAGGGGCAGGTCTTACTCCTCTAGCATCGTCGAATCCCTGAGGAGCTCATCTGTAGGTGGTCGTTAGAGGGTGCTCAGAATGTCTTAAGTATGAAGCCCAGATCCCAAGGGATTTGTTTCCCTGCTGGTGAGTTATACTGTTGGGAAGACCTGAGACTGAAGCAGCTTTCATTCCTCCTTGTCACTCCCTCCTTTTGTGGTGACTCTGCTTGGAAGCAACTTGGGCGTCAGCTGTGAAACAAGTTTTCAGCTTCTTGAAAAGCCACCGCTGGGACCTGGTAAGGATCTCCTCTCGTGTAGCTGCCATTTATGGTGAATCCCAGGGATCCCATGTTCTGCATAGTCACTGCACCACATCTCATTTACAGCTTTCTTTT
Organism: Eurystomus gularis; assembly: GCA_013400335.1. NCBI lineage: Eukaryota > Metazoa > Chordata > Aves > Coraciiformes > Coraciidae > Eurystomus > Eurystomus gularis. The sequence continues at coordinate 16,375 of VZZY01018275.1, forward strand.
CTCCAAAACACTGACCTGGGTTAAGTGAGCAATGAAACACTGAAAAAAAATTTTTTTTTTAAATCATTGGAATTATTAACTAATAAAAAAGCAGCAAAGCACTAGGAAACTTCTTTGATTATTTTTCAATTTATGTAACAAAACATTATTGAGAGGAAAGAATATAATCAATACTGAGTAGCATTATAGCTGACTGTGCAACAATTTAATGCTAGAAATGGATTAAGGTGACAGGAAAAGTCAATGCAATCTTAAATTAAAGGTGAGGAAAGTCAATGAAAAGTCAAAGCTGGTTAGGATCCATCAAGTAATAGAGGCTAAATCTCTGGTAAGTACAAAGTGCCTCAGTAACCTTACTTTATCACTGTAGCTCTATGTTTTACATGTTCATTCAAAAGAGTAATTGGGTATATGTTTGTTATCTGTTTGAACCATTAAACCGTTTGAATTCGTTGGGTTATTTCAAAGAGAATTTGCAAAAGGGGAGAAGTGTGGTTATTTACCTTTTTTGTCTAAGGAATAAAAAAGTGGCTTTTTCCCACTGGGCTTTATTTTCACTCTAGAAAAGTCTTTTTCCCTGAAAGAACCTACAAACTAAACTCACTGGAGAATAAACAGGATTATAACGTTACCAGTATCTGGCACCTTTGGTTAAATAAGGGGGAGATAGATAGTTTTTTCTTGCGGTTTTAGTTTATATTGTAGCTTTGCTTTCTCATATTAAAACAAACAATAAGGAAAAAAGCCTGCTGCATTCTAGCAAAACCTCTGCCTTTAATTCTCTAGGCTTTAATCCTCTCTCCATAACCCTCTGATAAACTAAGAAAGCATACCCTAATACTGCTCTTATTTCTTAAACAAAAAATAGCCTGTGTCTCTAAATTTTGTCTAAAACTCTTGGTACCATCTACTCAAAAACAGTCAACAACCTTAGTGTGCTGTTGAAAGACTCTACTGAGTCCTTGAATTCTTATACTCTTACCAGAGTAAGAGTATGACCAGAAGAGGCAGAAAATGTCATGGGCAGTTTGTTATGATTTCTATCCTGAATAGCTGTTCAGAAGTCAGTATTTCTCAAACTTTGACCAGTTCATAGCAGGAACTAGATCTGGGTTTTGCTAGTAACAAGGAAAAACCATACTGATGAGGAGTGCTGGGTTCTAGAACTTTGGTTGCTCAAAGTAATGTTCTTATAGCTTCACTTTTTATGATGCTGAAGCTTCAAGTTATAGGGCAAGCTACCCTGTTCAGACAGAGATAACCTGGGAAACCTGGTTTGTTTGTCTTGCCATTGCCAGTACTTGAGACATCAGGCAGAGCTTTCTCTTGCTTTTAGCATCTCCCAGGCATGTAATAGGAATTGAAGGAACTTGCATCTCTTGCACCCACTGATGCCAGAGGACAGGCTGTTGTTTCAGTGCAGACTTTGCTCCCTTGATGCTTAACACTTACCCTACTTGGTAGAACAGCTGTAGTAGTCAAAAATTATACATTCTCTGCTAAAATACTGTGTTTAACAAAGCTGCGTTACCTAGACACAATCTGTAGTATGAAAGTATATGAATCTGCCCTCAATCTCCAAGGTGGTATTTCAAAACACAGCACTTTATGACATGAAAAAGCAGTAAATCCACACTGAGGTATGCATCATGTCTTTACCTCTTTGAAGATGACTGAACTTTCTGACAAGTAGGAGAGATTGAAATTTCTGCCATCACAGAATACAGATGATGATGCAAGGCAGTTAGCATATGGGGCAGACATTTTCGGCCTTCCAGTGTTCAATTCCAGTTCAGAAACAATTCTTTTCACCCCAAGAGCAGGAGATAAAAAGAGGTACAACAGATCTAACATTTTACTGTGGTCTTGCCAACTTTGCTGACACCTCTGACTGACATGATTGGAAGCACAACTGCAAACAATATTGGCTTTTATTTCAACAGCCAAAGAGCTCAATGAAGTGATTGTATGTCTAGTTCCCACAGAAACCTAAGGGAGAAGGTCTAGAGGAAGAAGACTTCAAGACTCAGTTTGCTTGCTAATTGTTTTTCCATCATTCTGTTGATCATGAACAAGAGTACACACAGGAAAGACAATGGGCCACTGTCAGGTCAGAAGCACTGATCTGTGTATTCACTTTTCTTGTAGTGGAGTATGTGAAAGATGTTTGAAGTTCATTTCAGTGGTAGCATTGCTTTAGAGAAATGCATACTGCTATTTACAGGTAAACACCAGCAGAAAGTAACTTCAGTAGCAACAGCCAGCTGAGTGGATTCATTGATGCTGGTTATGTGAAAGAGCCTCTTTAAAATGACCTATCCATACCTACTTCTTTACATAGTGAAATAAAATCCAGACTTTCCTCTAATTATAGTCAACTCATCGACAATTTAGGCTTAGGAGTCTACCTCAGCTGACTTGTTTCTGAGACTGAAAACACCATGACATACAGTGTGGCAGCCTCAGCGATGACAATGATCTGCTTTATAGACATCACATTTGCATGGGAAGTGTGTTTCACCAAGCCTTACGTGTGCTATTTAAAACTGACCCTAGTGGCTTCTCAATGCTCAAGATGCCCTTGGTCTGGGGATGGCTGTGGTCACAAATATTATGGCAGAAATATGACATTAAGCCTGTCCTCCCTGGCTTGTGTTTCCTGACTGCTCCGAAGGCAGAGAGGATCCATGCATTTTCAGTGGGCTTCAGACTCACTGCTACCGCATAGCCTCTTGCACCAGCCTGTGTTTTTGCCACGTCCAGACTAGAAAGCAGAGCATGGAGTGCTCCTGGGGATGTTTCAGTGTGTCTCTGTGGCAATGGTATCACCAACACCTAGTCGTGGCATCAGTGAGGGTTTTATCTTGCTCTTTACTGTTCCAGAAAGTGCACATGAACCTGGGAGTACTCTTCTTGTGAGGGCATCCAGAAGATTTGGCCTTGTGAAAAATAAATGGGACTAGGAAAGCTGATTACTGAAGTTTTTTGCAATTCGAGTTGCTTAAGGGAAGAAATAGAAACTGGAGAGGAAGGACATGCCAATTTTAATGAGATATTGCTGCACTAAACACAGTTTTGCAGGGATTTTGTAGTTCATGGGTTTTCGAAGAGTCAGGCCTATACTTCTGCTAGTATTTTTCACAGTTAACCTTGCCTTCATAATCAAACTAAAATTGAATGAGTTTTCAGTCAACAAATCCATCACATACACATGCTGTTCTAATCAGACTCACACCAAGGGAATTTGTTTCTCTAGCCAAATCCCTAACACAACATTACACAGATAACTTGACAGCTTATGTAACAAACACAATTTGGGCTAGTGAATGTGTGTGGAGAGCGTGGAGAAAAAGAATAAAATAAGTACATCCATATAGGAGGGAAAAGAGTGTTGTGAATTATTCTGCTATATAAATATTTCCTTCAGCTGCAAGCGCGCCAGTGTGGAATGAGATGAAGCACTGAGACTAACCTGAATAACAGTGTAGTGTTTCGTTTTTAAAGGAAAACCCAGGTGAAATGCTCTCGGGCCTTATCTACTCCTGTTTACCTCACTAATATATTTCCCTCAGACTTCAGAAGAAGTAAGTGTGCTCACAGCAAAGTTTCATAATTTTTTATTTTATTATGGTTGCACCAAATGGCCTTAATCAGTTCTTCTGCTCCTTCTAAGGGCCTGAACCAGCAGCTGCAGCTGAAACACGCAGCATTTCCCAAGACTTCCAAAGACCCTGTCCTTTCATGTGAAAAAAAACCCCAACCCTTAAGGAGCATAGCACAGAAACAAAGCTTTTACTCTCCAAATGTTGGATTTAGCCCATCACCAATGGTGCTGTCATGCAGTCCCTTCCTTCTCCCTGAATTGTGGTCTGGGTATTGCTCAGGACTGTGAAGACCCAAGCAGCCCATGATGGTACCCACTATAGCAGAAGCAAGGAGCAAGGCTTGCTTCTTCCATCTCTGATTTCCTCTCTGCTGACACTTCAGAAAGACACAAGCCATTGAATCAATCAATGAAAACATCTTGTTGGCCTGACTCATAAACTCACAGGATAATTTAGGTTGGAAGGGAAATGTACAGGTCACCTAGTCCAACCTACTGCTCAATGCAGGCCTAATTAGAGTAGGCTGCTCAGCTCTGGTTGGGTTTTAGATCTCTTCAAAGATGGATGTTCCACAACATCTCCAGGCAGCTTATTCCAATGTTTGATTACCATCACAGTAAAAGTTTTCTTTATATCAAAGAAGAATTTCCCAGATTTCATATTGGGTTTGTTGCCCTCTGATCCTGTTCCTGTGCACCCAAAAAAGACTCAAAAGAGTCTCTCTCTGTCTTCTCTGCACTATCCCATTAGACAGTTGCAGATAACAATAAGATCTCTCTAAGCCATTTCTGCTCCAGGCTGAACAAACGCAGCCCTCAGCCTGTTTTCCTACATTACATGCTCCAGTCCCTGACCATCTTGGTGGCCTGTCCGCTGACTCTTTCCAGTCTGTCCATGCCTTTCTTGTACTAGCAAGCCTGAAATCATAACTGTAAACAAGTCCTTGGCCAAAGGAATCAGTCATTAAGGAATAAAGAAATTTCAGTAGGAACTTTGTGTCCCTGTGTCAAAATTTTCTCTAGTCTTGGATGAGGACATACACATCTTAGTACTAAGATCTTTACAGGTTAAGATGAATTTTTGTCACTTTGGAGTATAAAATTTCAAGAAACACCAACCTTAACCATGAATTTTCATTGGGAGCTGAAATCAGGGCCTTAATATAAAATTTAATATAATGAATGTAACCCACATCAATTCACTGAAGTTGTTTCTCTAATCCTCTTGTGTGAATCAGCCCTTCTCCCTCAGGTGACACAACATGCACACAGAGCTTCATTATCTCCATTCTTCCAAGCTTAACTGAAGTAACCTATTCACAGATGAGGACAGAGTCTTTTCCAGTTACAAATTTACTGAAGGGACAAGAGTCCTGATGCAGCATGCATGCTGTGTCTCCTTTAGTAAGGTACAGACTGATTTTGAAGGGTGCTTGTTCAGAAGATGCAGTTTTGACTTTTTCCACTAATACTATTAGCAATTTCGTCACTGTACAGCTTACATGCAAGTAGCAGGGTCATTGTTATACATTGCAGCTTCAGAAACACAAAAGGATGTAGGGATTGCCTCTCTGAGAGTCCTGGCACAGGTTGAAGCTGACCAAACATCTAGCTCACCCTTGGTAAACTGCACTTGTTAGTTCATATTTGGTTTTCATGACCTTTTCCTTTACACTGCATTCTGTAAATCTGAACAGTTTCAACATGCCCTTTGTCCCCTTGAATGTAAAAAAACTCTCTCTGTGGAAATATTTTTCTCTTTCATTGTAAGGGCACATTTAAAGTCTTCCCCTGAGGCACTGTAGACCACAGCAGTGCCTCAGGACAGCTCTAAGCTCTCTGTTTCCCTTTACGAATTCAACAAAATGGGATTTTGATTCTAATTTAAAAGCTTAAGCTACCAGTAACCGACAATTATCGATGATGGTTACCATTTCAGGATAAAGTACAATTTAAAAGAATGGTGCCCATTTCTTGCCCAGTATATCTTTTTTAATCTTTGTTTTCTTTTTAAGATAGTTTGTTTCTCCAATACAAAAGATAGTTTCATCTGAGATAACACAGACAGTACTGGTTCCTATTTTTCTTTGTTATAGTTTGCCAGCTATATTCAGTAATTCCAGTGCTGCTTTCTGCATTGATCTCATGTCTATCGGGAATTTTCTGTGTACTTGTATTCAAAGGCTGGCTGGCAGATTCAGTATGACTTTTGCCTTTTTTTTTCCCCTCTTTTTCTTTTTTCTAGAGTTAAGAGAAAGGCAAATTCACTTTCGTTCACAGTGTGGTGATTTTAATTGCTAGCACCTCAGGTAGCACAAGGGCTGACCCAATGGGCAACCGGAGTAGTTCGGCATTTGTGATGGAAAGGAGATGGCAATTACTTCGTTCACAGGAACAGAGCAGCCTGTTTCCTGCCGCTGGATTTTAAATGCAGAACAATTAACATATTATTATTTGCTTTATTACTGCATCTACCCATCACTGATAGGCAATGGCATACGGCAAATCCAGGGTTTTGCTGTGGTTTGTACTGTGTGGCTATCATATGATGGGGGTTTAGGACTCTGGCACCATGGGGAAATTCTGCTGACTTTACCCAAATGTCTCTTGGAACTTGTCCATTGGGGAAGGAAAAAAGAAGCAATCTATATAAGCCATTTGTCAAGTATGGGAAAAGAAATGGAGGGAAGGACCCAATTAGGACCTTCTTAGGTCTCTTTCCTGCCCTATGATGTACTGACGGTAACCAGAGGCATAAGATCATGAAGATGACTTTGTGTAAAAGGGAGACAGATGAGCCCACAACAGCTGTAAATGGCAAAGAACCACACCACAGCACTGAATGCATCCTCATGGTTATGTATAATACACCACAATACACAGAGGCCTTTTGATAGTCTTTTAAACAGCAAACTTTTGGGCATCTGGAGTGTTCTGGAAGATGATTACATCTTCATTGTTAACAAAACATGACTGAGTATGTGTTTGCTGACTACCTTGGCTAACTGCAGCACAGATAAGCAGATACTCATGCCCACTAGCATGAGGTAGACCAGGCTGAATTATGTAAATAGTTATCAATGTATAATTTATATTGAAGAAATAAACAATGAATTATTTATCTAAGGTCTTCTTTCCCTTCCAACTGTGCCTTGTTATGCTGATGAAATGAAGTCCTGCTACTGGCTATGTGGCAATGCTGGCTACCTAGAAAGTGTTCAGCTTTTAAAATGCGTTGGATCAAGGCAGAATCTGACCTAATGTTTGGGAAAGGAGAAGAAGTGACTCTGCATCAAAGACAGGGTAAACAAAGGTCTTAAAATGTATCAGGGTACAAATTGACTATTTTTGGAACAGTCTCAGCCCAGTCAACATCTAGGACTGCATGTAAACATTAAAAGAACAAGAAATTCACTTTGGAATAAACTGTTGGTGAAATAAAGTTTGATCAACTTCATCTTAGCTCAAGGCAGAGGTAGGACCCTGAGCTGAGCAACAGTGTGAGTGCCACATGAACACTGACATAGTCACTCTCACCGTTAAGGAGTCATTATGCCTACTTCAGCTTACAGAGAAGCGAGAGGCAAGGAGAGGACGTTATTTGCCCAAGGTCACAGCCAAAATCTATGGCATCCTGATCTATTGAAACCAAGTTCTGCATTTGAACTGCAAGATAACCCTTTCTTCATTTTATGAACTGTAGTTAGAGGACATAACGATGTGAAAATAGTTTAATAATCCTGGCAAACATGCCACAAATTCATAGCTGTTGTATAAAAGTACCTCTCAGATATCACTGCACATCCCCATCTGTACTTCATTTCTTTTGCTGGCTCAGCAAGGTGTCACATAAAGTTAGACTGAGAAGTCAACACAAACATTTATTGATCTCAATAAGTCACAGTCAAATATGACCAGTGTCTTAATGAAGAGAAATAAAAGGTCATCTACAATGCTCATACAGTAACTGATACAATACAAATTATTAGTTATTTATTAGAACAGAATAAAAAAAAGTCTTTAACTCTTACAATAACAAATAACGAGGTTCAAGATCCAAGATTATCCTAGCTTTGTCTTGCCTACTTTTAAGACATCCCAAATAACTAGTACATGCTCTGTTATCACTATAAAAATCCTTGTCTAAAGTCACTTACTTCTAGCAAAAGTTATTTCAATCCTAAACTAGCAATATCAAACAGACAGTGGTCACTGCTTTGTCCTTTTCTTGGACAGGATATCAAACAGGAGACTAAAATTAGCTGTGTAGATGAAGCTTTTTTTTAAATGGAAAGACTTTCTTCACTTTGTCTTCCCAGGAAGCCTACTCTTGTCCTCTCTGCAAACATGAACAGAAAAGTCTCAGACTCTGCAGGTGAAATCTTTACTTTCCTCAAGGTGATGGCAAAAGATCAATCAATTTAAGGCTGTAGTTTCACTCCAGAAAGAGAAACTTAGTGAGAAACAAGAGAAACTCAACCCATAATGATCTCTGCCTTACAAGTCCCGGTCTCTGATATCTGCATTTGCATGGACATCTAATGAAGCTACACATGACTGAGAGAGAAAGCATCTCTTGCTAGAGACAAGGAAACTCCTATTAGTCCTTAGATGTCCTTTCTTTGATCTAGCAAAAACTTTGGAGCTAGGAGTGAAGTGGTACTTACTGACTTGCAAACTCTTGAAAAGAGAAAGCTTGGGGGTAAAGGCAGGACAATTCCTCTTCAACCCCTGAGCCTTAACAGAAAGGCAGATTAATTTCTGTTTTACAAATACTCAATTTTGTTAAGAGGACACATGGCCTAAAGGGCACCCTGATGACACTCAGTTTTATATTTCTACCTCAGAAAGCTTGCTGACTGTGTTTGAGCACCTCAGGAAACCTCTTGGTGGGGAACTGGATGAGATTGAGATAACGCTAAGGTAACTGAGAATTTGGGGAAGAGTAGAAAGGACATGAAAAAAATGACATTTGTACTGCAGTCAGTCTTTACTTTTGCAACCAATCTTTTGCACATTCTCCTAGTGCTAAGAATTGAGTTCTTGATCCTCAGAGCCACCAGTTTCAGTAAGAATTAGAGACCTCATTTCTTTTTGGATGGGTTGTTCTCTCCTGGCAGGTCCAAAACAGATTCTTGCTTGGAGGCCCTAACCACATGTGACAAAGTTTCCCTAAGAAGGGTACCTTAGAGACATCAGAAGTGAAGGTGTCTTGGTGTCCTTTAAGCTTCCTCTGGACAACCTTTGCTCTGCCTGTGCGTTATTTGCCATAACATATAAAACCCAATGGCTCTTCTTGACTGGATGCCCCAGCTAAACTCTTCCAGATTTTCATTTCCCTCCACTCTAGAGCAAGCAGATGAGTGATGAACACTTTGTCATTCCTGCTGACAGTGGAGATGTCAGAACAAATAAAAGATATCTTCACAGCAACTGAGTCATTTAAACTTTAATAAACCTTTTGTCTCAGCCCTGCCCTTTGACTGACCCCATCCATGGCAGCTGAGCAGAGGAAACCTCAGCCAGGGTCACTGCTGGCATGCAGGTGGACCTCAGTGCCTCGCTGGGCTCTGCTACACAGAGCTGCTGCCCAGGTGAAACTGATGCTGCAGTACACGATGAGCAGGATTCTGTGAGAGCCACAGTAATGCTGATGAAGATCCAAAAAGAACAAAACAAATAAATGCAAAAATAAGAAATTCAGAGACGAATGGGAAGTGAGTTGAAATGTCTTCCTTCACACGAGTGCATCACTGCATTGCACTTCAGGAAAACCATTTTGGACTCAAATCACCATCACTGAAAATAGACCTTCACCCATATCTGTCAAATAATGGGACAGAAAAAAGTATTACATTGTCAGGGCAGCCATCTGTCCTAAAGGCTGTGAAATGTCTTTATTACTAGATACCAAATTAAGTCTAAACTCATAAGGCTGTGGTAGCATCTATGTTAAACAAAACATCTTTCTCTGTAAGATAACGTCTGTAGACACAGAGAAGCTTTTAGATTGCAAAAATTCCCCAGCAAGAGAGCTGGCAAGAAAAACTCACTGATAAAGGAGAATATTCTTCTTCAAACTACCTTAAAAATCCTGTGACCAAGAAAAGTTTAGGACAGGCATCTGGAAGTGCAGCCAACTGGGCAGTGGGAGAGAGTCATAGGGAAATGAGAACATGAATCTGACAAAAGCCTTTCTTGCCCTGAGTCCTGCTTGCTTTGAAATTGCAATTTGTATTATTTGTAACTGCAAAGCTGAAGTCAGATTACTACTACTTTTTAGTAAACCTGGTGCTGCCAACTGACAGTATCTCATTGATTCTTGTGATAGTTTATGGTTTATCTCTGGAAATTCACCTCTGGAAATAAGAGACTCAGTGCCAATCTTACCTCTTTTTTTTAAAGAAAAAAAAAGTAGCCACAAGGTCCAACCCTAACGGTCATTCAGAAAATTTAAAAAGTAACACTAAATGCCTCCTTACTACCAGGTCCAGGAATCAGGCAGTAAATATAATAAATCTAACTTTTCATTCCATCCTGTGGGATTCAAGCCAGTCTCATATTATTTGGAGCTTGAGCATGACCTTTGAATGCTTGGGGACAGGCAATAATAAAAGTTTTCTTGTCTTCGTTGACAAAAGGTGGTGCCTTTTCTGTCATTTTGGTTCTTCTGAGGGCAATTTCTTTTCCAAACTGGCAGCCTATCCTTGGCCCATGAGACATTTAATGCAACAATTATATTGAAAAGAAGAAGGAGAGTCCAGGAAATTGTACTGGAGATATCTATTTTCCTTCTTCTGATTTCATTCTCCTCTTTTCTTGTAGTTTCCTTCTCCTGGTAATCAGACAACTCAGCTTACACACAAAGCTAGGATGGGATAAATGGCTGGTTCTGCTGTATTGTGGGAGGTTGTCCTCATTTCATTACTTCTATCTCTGCTCCCACCCTTTGCACCTCTGTAGATCCCTGCTCCAGAGCTGTGACACTCTTTCTCTTTGAGAGTGTTTTGCATGCCTCTAAAAAAAGCATCTAAGCTATTTTGGGAACCTTCCTCAGAACAACAGATGATTTAGCCAGTATTGGACACACCATCTTAGAATTAGAATTGGGAGAGTCTAACATTTATCTTTACTGAAAACTGACAGATGTGATCCTGGATATTCATGTTTAAATTTATTGCTGCTTATATATTTTTTTTTTCAATTTCATATGTTTGAATGACACATATTTACCAAAATCAGAATTTATCTGACAAAGTAATGGCAGAGTTTGTCATAAGCTTTCTGAGAGGAACCAATGAATTCCTGGCATGCATAGGCACCATGGGCACAGGCAGACCACTCCAGGAACCGATTGCCTTCAGGTAATGATGCCTGCTCATTTTTCCAGTAATGAAGTGCAGTTTTCCCTTTACTTTCTGGTGCACTTTCTGCCATGGAGATATTGAATGTAATCCTCCTTTCAGGTAGCTGCATCAAATTGTATTCATTAGCACTTTGTATAATTCAGTGTCTTTAAACATTTGGGTTGAAGCTCCTTTCCAAAATACTTTTCCTCCTCTCTGGAGACATTTTCATCTTTATGCTGTGTCAGATGCTGTCTTTAAGATTGTGCAGGAGCTGATTATTAGTTTCTTTAACATTTTCTATTACTTGAAGGTCTTTCCATTTCCTTTTGCAGCTGTAGCTGGAAAACCATAAACTGAGCAAGTATTTGGTTTGCTAGTGATGATGCTGTCTGTTAACTCTAACTATGAGGAGAGTGACTGCCTCCTGACTTCTCATGAAAAATACAATGTGCTTTGATAATAGAAAGTAGAACGCAAAGTCTTATCCTAGTATAACTTTTATTTTTATCATCCCTGAGCAGATGTTCAAGGTTCCTCGCTTTTTACATGCACTAGCTGATTCCACTGAAGTATGAAAAACGGTAAGTCTCCTTGTTGTTGTGTATGCATCATGCTGACTACAATCAGGAAAACCTCTGCTACAGTGGGGAACATGCAAATCTTTAGGGCAACATCATTCCCCAAACATCAAAACCAGAACTTTCTGTTGTCTTAACAGTCCCAGACTACATCAATGAGAAATACAACAAATATGCAACAAGGGAAGATGCTCTTGAAACAGATCTTTTGCAGAATCCTATGCTCTGGGGTGTTTTATTCCAATGCTGTGAGACTGACCAATCAGGCAATTTAATAGTACAAGGCTCCGAGTACAAGAAAAAGGAGCTCAAGATAAGACTCAAGAGCACTAGGGAGAAGAAAAAGGACACATTTTATACCAAAATATAACTTAAAAAACCTCTGGCTTGTTTTGGGCTTCTTTTTCATCAAATAAAGTAATGAAGGATGTACGTGTCTAATAGACTATGATGAAAATGGAAACCCTCTGAGCCTGTTGCAAGTCCCGGGTTGTATAGATGTGCTAGAGAGATTACACTCATGGCCTTCCTTCACCAGGGCATTCCCAGCTATGCAAGGACACACAGTCACTTCAAAAGCTAAACCATGCCATGGGATATGACATGGCTACCCGCACATCAGCTCAGTTCACGTCTTGAATCTGACTTGCTTTATCCTGCTTTATGTATGTAACTCAATAGTTTTATACATACAGGTGTGTATGAGGGGGTGGAGTTTGCACATATGGGAAAAGATGAAAGCAAAGGTACTGTTTCCCACTTTAAAACATGCTGTTTAAAACTGCTTTGATGCAAACTAAGGAAAACTCAGGAGAACTAGCATTCACAGCACCATTTTGCTGGTATTTACTGAGACATCAGACCTAATACAGATGGTGCGAAGCACTCCTGCTAACTGTGGTCAGCTGAAATAAATAAAATCACGTTCAGTTCTTTCAAAAGGTATTCCTTGATAAGAGATTGTGTCAAAGCAGCAACACAAGCACATAAGAGAAATCAGAATGACCAAAAAGACAAATCAAAACAGACAATTAAAAAAAAAGTAAAACCAGGGAAGATAAGAGTTTTTTCATCTGCATGTTTATCAGCTCCAATGAATAGTTTGTCCCCTTAGCACTTGAGCTGCTAGAAATCTCTGCTGCAGTGGAAAGGTTATTGCACATGCAGAATGTCAAATTGACAGTGTGGTCTTGATGCAGGGACTCTGGCAATCATCAAAGCAATGGTGATGGATGGACTATTGACTACTGATGACAGCAAGAAAATAACAAGGAGCTATAGCAGAAAGCAGCAACCAAGGTTTACGATGACAGAAGCTGCAGAAGTAAAGATGCCTCATTTCCACATGTCATGAATAAACAGGAATGAGGCTGGTAATTCCATGGCACATGTTAATATTGAGTGCTTATGCAGTGTCTTCCACCTACACATACAAACTTTGTGCAAATATATGCCAGCATAAATCAGATGAACTTTGGACTTGTGTATTAAAGGGTTTTGAGTGTGGATTTAATTTCCTAACATAAAATAGGCTTTGAGGGAAAGCAGATGTTTTCCATGAATGTTCCTGTTGTACTAGAAAGCTATTTTTCTTTAAAAAAGGAGAAATATCAGAAAGAAACTTCTCAGGTCTCTTGCAAAAAGTAGGCCAGGGAAAAAGATTATGCCGCAGAATCACAGGGAAACAGCTTGATGGAAACATAGATGCTTGCACAGAGGAGAGATGCAATAGAAACAGTTCACATCCATGCTCAATTGTTTTTCTTTTCCCAAGATTTCCAATTATTTCATATGTATTAATACTTGTAAAATCAGAAAGATAACACCTCTGGAGGTATTGTATCTGCATTATAACCCTGGAGTTTTATGAGAACTAACTACTGTGCATTTTTTTCAAAACTTTCAGTGGAGAGGAAGGTGAAGCCAGACAAATTTTCCTTACACCAGCATGTTATATTTTTCCTCCACTGCATTGCAGTATAACAACTGCTTTGGTTGGCAGAATGACATTTCATTACCTAGAGATATGGGAATTCATTTTTAAAATAGCTAAAGAATGAAAGTATCCATTAATAGTAATAGTTGAGCATTAATTCCCGTTGACTGCAATTTTTTACTAAGTAGTTTAAGTATGAACTGCATATAAATCCATGAAGACTACCTGCCTAAACTAATCATATGAAGGAGTCTCTGACCTACGTTTTTTTGATTACTAACTTGGGATTTAGACTTTTTATTCTATCTCTAAATAGAAAAATGACATTTTTTGTCATGATGTGACATCCCTGTTGTAACCACAGAAGCAATACAGGTCTCTGACAACCAGATAGCAGGAGTTTCCAATTTTCTGTGTAAAATCTTGAGAAGGAGGGCTTCATCTCAGGAAACTCTTTTAAAGGGAGCTGAGGGACCCACCTTTCAGTTGTTTGAAGGGTAGGGAAGAGGAAATTATTTCCCCAGATAAAAGTAAATCTTCTCACTCTTTTCAAATGTATCTAGGGGGCTGGGAAAGGAAAGGCGATATTTAAAAAGGAAATAGGTCTTTTGTAGAACCATTGGCTAGGAAGACAGGGATTGGAGAAAATTATTAATAATAATTTTCTGCACATCTGCCGTGAATTTGCATAATGCTATCTTAACGAGTCTTCAAATCAAAGCTGGTTCAAGTAAACAAAAAAGGCCCTGATTGAATTAATTACAAATTTCAGAGACAAGAAAGGCTAAGCAGCAAGTATTTGCAGGTTTACTTTGCAAGCATATTGTGGTGCAGTGAAAAATATTCTATTCATGCACAGTTGTGTTATCATAATTGCCAAAATTGTTCAGTATCATTTTAGTTATTAAGGCACTAATGAACCTTTAAATGCATGCTGAGTCCCAATGATGTTATAGATTTGCTTGCAAGATGAGTGAAAACCTTTTGTATGTTTGCTTTTCCCAAAGTAGAAATGTTAATTCTTCAAGGAAGAATTCACATAATTTGACTTTATCTAAAGCTAAAGCATTTAGCCTAATCTAGTCACTTCACTGCCGTATAAAATCATTGGAAACAGATAGAAATCCCAGAGGTAATTCATAAGTAAATGAAAATCTGAGAACAGGGAGAGGCAAACAGACCACCTCATCCTGTACTGTGTCTCCAGAAGCAGTCAGCATAAGATGCCAAGTGGAAAACACCAAAACAGCTCAAGCAAGTAGTCAAACTTCCCCACAACATTCCCCAGACACTGCAGCCAGCAGGCTGTGGGGTTCCTGAGGCCAGCAGCAGCATCTCATTCCTCCCCTCCAAGACAGCACTCCAAGACAGGGCACAGCTCAGCCTTCTTCAGTGCCTCCCTCCTGCCACTGGCCATGGGAAGAACACAGCTGCCTAAATGCCTCATTTGTAAATGGTGCAGTCAGTTGTGATGGTATTTGTCCGTGCCTGGCAGCCTCTCACCAGGCAGTGCCCACACATCTGAGGAGCTCTTTTGCAAAGCCTGAGGAGTTTTTAATTCAGCTAACTCAAAACACAACCGCACCACAAGCCCTTCCATTGCATTGCCTGCAGGGTAGTCACCATACCCACCACCCATCCTGCAGCAAACCAATACAGGAAGCCATCCCAAAAGGCTATTAATCCCTGAGTTGCCACAGCAGGCATTCAAGCTGGTTAATGCATAGTTAGCATATGAAGTTGCTGAGCATACCTTTACTGCAGCTGCAGATCTGCTCCCCAGTAGGTGATCACTGAATTGGCAAGTTATTTATAAATCCTTGACCAATTATGTGTATCTTTTATTTTAGGATGATCAGAGTTGCTTGCTATTTTTTTCTTGTACTTCTTCCACAAATGAATCTCAGTCTGCAGGCAGAACATCTACAATCTTGCATACCCATATGCATTCAAAAAGTCTTACCAGGTGTAGGAGAATCAATAGGAAGGTGCTGGGTTCCACTAGGTTCATCCATACACCTGAGTCTCCTTGTGCATGTCACTCTTCCATTCATGGAATTTGTAAACTGACTACATATATAACTTTATAATTTATTCTCCTTTATTCTGACAGAAAGCTGAAGTCTTTTAGCAAGCCATTCAGTGTAGATAACAAGCAGACCAGTTGTTTTGTTATTAAAGTACGAATAAAAATAGCCCTCCTTCAAATTGTAGTTATTTTTAAAGGTCTTTACTAATATGGCTTTCTGGTGTATGAATCATGACCTGACACTGGTAACTTGGCAACTGCATTAGATATTTTATATCTGGCAGCTCACACTGCTTGAAGAGGTTGAGCAGATCTTCTTTTCCGTACCAAATCTTATTTTCTAGTGCTGTTCTAATTGCCATACATGTGGAGCCTGTTGGTCCCAAGACTGACAGGAACCTAGCAATTGCAAGGACTTAAACTTTCCTTGTTGCTGATGTGAATTTTGGAGGAAAACTACCACAAAACAAGGATTTGTTCTGTTAAGAAGCACATCCATAAACTGTTTGAGGCATTGGGAGTCAGGAAGATGAGTAAGTCCCATAATGTCCCCAATTTGTCTTTTAGAAGGAGTTTAAGAAGAGCAAATGAACAAAAGGAACAAAACAGAACCAAAGCAGATGTTCTTTCCCCAGTGCCAGGCAAAGTATCTCTTCTGTTTCCAAATCACTTTCAAAATACTTTTCAGGCTATGACTGGGAGAAAGAATTAGTTGTCTAATACAGATGTGAAAAATCTCAGCTCCACTTGCTTCTCTGTTAAATGATGAAGGCAATAGAATGGAGATTAACTGCCTGTAGCTGAGAACCAGGCTGGAAGGAAAAGAAGCAGCAACAAAATAAGAAAAGCTTAATGGTTTTAGGAAACATGCAAGATTAAATAACCCATTAACTGTCATGAGCAAATGACAGTCCTGCAATTAGCATTTAATCAAATCTGAGGAAGGGACTTAAATGTATTGACTTTATGATCCCCTCTACTAAGGCCTCTACTGCTGGGTCTACTTATGAAATAGAAATATTTTCTTATTAAAATCAAGGTTATATCTACTAACATTGAATCTGATCTAATATTAGAGAAAAACTAATTATTATCTAAATAATGTCTACATAATCTCCTGGAAAAAATTTAGAAGGAAGATTAAATACTGTTATGTCTGTTCTGAAGATAATATAACTGTAGCAGACATGAAGAACAAAAAAAAATAGAAAAATCATGTAGATGTAATACATCTGGACAGAGTGCAGTGCATGCCTTCCCAACTTTCTGACTCTAAATGCTGAGAAATGTATTATTTCAAAGAACTTAATCAACATTGGCCATGTGTATACTGCTAAATTCAAATGTGCCAAAGGTCCTCAGAATTATAACTCATGCATTTACAGAGGTAAACTCTCAGAACAAACTCTGGCATGATTTTGTCCCAAGCCAGTTAATTCCCTCCTAAATATTTCCTAGGCAAGGTTCAAAAGATGGGATGGCCAAGTGATCATTCCCATAGGTGGCCTGCACATGGCTAACCTTTTTTGGGACTAATGGATGCAGGATATTACATACAAGTTGGCCTCAGTGCTGGAGAACCGTCCTGAACTTATTTAATTTACCTGTATGGTCACAAAATCCTCAGGAAAACACGTCCTTCTCTAGAAAAAATACAAACTGTGAATTTGGTTGATAGCAATAAGCAGTTTTAGGATCTTCTCACTCATTGCAGAAGCTACAGACACATCTGGGTGACAGAAAGGACCAAATTGCACTGGGTCACAATTCTAAACCTTATTGAAAGTGAATGCCCGTATTTTTTTCCAAATGCCTTTGTAACACTTCTATTTTACACAGATAATTACATTTGCAGCACAGAAACTGCTATCAAACAGCTAGTGACTTTTTTTCCCATCCACAATCCTTGTGTCTTTCTGCCCAAATAGCCTTCAAATCAGACAGTAAAGACAGGTATTTTTCCGTTGCCAAATACAATCAATTCTAAGTCTAGACCTGAATTTATTTTATGTCATGGAGAAAATATATTAATTTCCCCTTTATCTCTGCTTCTGGAAATGTATTTCTTCTTAAATTAAAGTGTCTAAAATTTGCTAGTACCATTTGATTCATTCCTCTGGAAAGAGAAGAGGCATCCTGACACATTTTTAGATCTGACCACCACTGGAAGTGTTCAGTGTATTAAAAAAACTGTGCAGAATGTGTAGAGAAAAGTAATAGGAATTCTGCAACTGGTGTGAATGGATAATGAACAGAAATGCCTGCCCATATATTGAAGACATACAGAGATTAGCAGCTCATTACAATCCTAGCATGCAGTGAAGTGCATCTTCTCAGAACACCCAGCTGAGAGAAAAAGGACAGTGGGTAAATCCTGACAACTCATGGAGGTCAGATGAGGTGGAAAGACTAGTTACCATCAGGCACAAAAGGGTAAAGAAAGGCGTATGCAGAAATCAGCACATGGTTCCCAAAACAGGAGACAAGATTAGGACTTGATAGATGGTGTCCTGTCCTCTGCTAGGAACCCTGGACAGATGTCAAGATTTAAGGTGGGGCCAGCCACTAGAAAAATAACAGATGGTCTCTATTAACCCCCCTCCCAAAGGGGAAGAGAACGGGAATAAGGGAGAGAGACTTAGGGATTAGAAAAGAAAACTAGAACAGCTTTCATGAAATACTACTCATAAAATGGAATATATACAAATATATACAAAACCAGTACCAAACCCACCCTCCTGATGGCAATTACATCACCATCAACACTGATGCTGTGGAGCAGGCACTGAGGAAGTCCCAGACTGGACTCAGTGGCAGATGGAAACTGCATTCAGGAACACTGCGATTGAAGACAGTATAGGCAGAGTCCTCCTTTGATGCCAGCCTTTGAAGAAGAGAGCTTGACCCTCATGATCCCTCAGCTTTATACTGAATATGATGTATATGGGATGGAATACCTCCTTGGTAAGTTTAGGGTCACCCGTCCAGGCTGCTCCCCCCCACAGGCACAGCCTTTTGCTTTCTGCAGCCCCTGATGTGGTAGACAAGAGTTAGAAGTGATCTTGGTCTGCACACCAATCCTTGGTAGTAACTCTAAACATCAAGTATTATCATGGCTGGAAGCAGACATTGTCTGCAAAAATATGCCGTTAACTTCAGAAAGTGCAGTTAGTTAGAAGAGACTTAGCTAAAAATTAAAATCACCGAACAGAATTAGTTCTGTTCTAACTCAAACTAGGACAACAGACCACCTGAATTCAGGCATCTTCAATGCTGGACAGACTCCCTGTGTATATATATCCTGGTGCTTTTCTGTGGGAATGTGAGAGTGCATGAGTGAAATCAGTATTGTTTTAAAGTGAATCACCTTCCAGTCCCCTTTTCAGGGAGCAGCAAGAGCAGGGCAGCTCCATGATGGGAGGTGAGCCAGAAGTTGGGGGTAACCATGCACAGGCAGCAAAAGACTGAAGAAGCTATGCTATGGACAGTGGAATATGTATATTGGACTTAGCTTTGCATATCTAAATAAAAATGTTATGTTTTTATGTAAACCTGTCACATAAGAGCTTCTGTAGCACTTAAGAGACAAACATCTGCATGCCTTTGTTTGAAATGTTGAGTATGAATGCTGCCATTCAATGGACACTTCATTGTGTGATAAATCCAGATCTACTCATTGTAAGCAAGACATCTTCTCTGAACACCTCATATTCACTTTGAAAAAGTGTAAAATCATTGAGTTTACATGCCTAAAAGGATCCCTAGAATGTCTAGTGAGTAAGCCTTGAAAAAAGACCATCCTTTCTAAGAGGAAAACCTAAAAATGCCAACAAAAGTACAATATCCCATAAAACAAATAAGGTGGAGATTAAAGAGCAACCTATTATTACAGAAAAAGCAGAAGCAAAATATATTCTATTTCTTTTCAATTCTGTTACCTATTTTAGAACTTGTATTCCCAATTTAACACATGTAGAAAATAAATTCAGCAATATACAGGGAAATGGATGAAGAAAAGAAATAATCAGGACTATAGTAAAAAGAATGGATAAGGAACTGGAGGATTTAAAAATGAGTCAAGAGGAAATCATATACTGAAGTATGTGAATGTATGCTTATATACATCAACAGAATGTAGGCGGTGAGTATGCCTATTGTAAACATGCATGGATAAACAATATGTAACACAATATAGCTTAAATCAGCACAAGACATCTTAGCAAGCAGAACTATCAGCTACTGTAAAAGGAACAATTCATTAAAAATCCTATCCAGAAAGATGATGGGGGAAAAGAGAAAAAAAAGTATTATTGGAAAGAAATAATAGTAGCAATATGCAAGACTTTATCAAATATTAACATAGCATTTGACACATGAGGAGCGTTAATATTAAGGCATAGTACTGAAATTGCTTACATTTTTCCTTCTGATTTATTTTAGGAAAACAATTTTTTTTCCTCTTTTTCCTTTCCTTTTCTTTCCCTAGAATTCATTTACAAATCAGATATCACGTCTATCATTCTCTTGTCCAAATTATTTATACAGTTCTTATTTAAAATTGGTGATTTGGGTTAGGGCCATAACTAGAATTATTCTTTGCCTAAGGTTTCAATGAGGTGTCAGGATAATTCATTTTGAACTTGAGCTCTGCAGAGTTCATTTCAATTTATTACTCATTTTAAGTGAGCTAATCTAAATTAAAATCTCCTTGAATCAATACCTAATTTTTATCATAAAGTATTGTGACTATGTCATACAAATCACCCAACTGCTTCTGTATCTGGCAAAGCTAAAATGGTTTTGTGGTGAATATGGGCTTTTTTTCTACCAAATGGACATATACACAAATGCCACATAAGGTAATTAACATTGGAATAAAATTCTCCTGAACCTATACACCCCACAGAATATTAGCTCTTCATATGTGCATCTGCCAGCATACTCTAACCATTTATCTTCACATCATTACAGGATTATCTAAGTAAAATAGTAGAGAAATACTAACACGGTTCAGGAATTTATACCTGACATGGAAAAGAATTAATTTTTTACCATTTCAACTTCCCTTTTTAGTTATCAAAATAATAGCCAGGTCATGTTGCTTGTAACCAACATAACTGTATTCATTTTGTGACTGATGCTTTTGGTTTTCTGAGTATGGAGTGAAAGAATGTTCTGAACAGATTTTAGTTTAATGCTGCATCTTTATGTGAAGGTAATGACAGAAAGTAAGGGATTGTACAGTTAGAAGGTAAGGGTTGTTCTCCTGACAAAGGCCATAAAAAACTTTCAGAAGACTTACTCAGTTGTTTCTTATTCTATTCATTATACTTTTATGTTCCACTTGTATTACATAGTCTACAGTCAATTCATAAAATACAATAAAAAAAATCTATTTTATACACACACGAATTGGCATGGCTGCATAAAATAGCTGCTGCAGATACTTTATGTCTAGAATCCCAAATATCCCTACATATTTCTTTCAGCTTTTTTTTCCTTTTTACTTCTTGGCCTTCTCAGTTATGCTTATGATTTTTCAAGTGCAAGAGATATGAAAAAGTATTTCAGCATGCCCTCATTCAGCAAAGCACTTCAGCATGTACCTACCTTTAATCATATGAATGGGTCCCTTGAAGTCCTTTGAACTTAAATGCTAAAGCATCTTGCTGTTTGCAGGCTCAGTGGTACAGAGAACTGAATACTCTGTGCACCAACAGCCCTCTTCAGCACATACTTAACCTCAGCCAAGGGCAGTTCTCCTTTAATCCCTAAAACTGAGCAGACAACTTGGAGAGCCCAGAGAAACAAGTGACTGGTGCTAGAGCTACATTACTGCAGTGAAGCTTTCTTCCCATGTCTGAGCATGCCTTAGTGAGGTCTTGATGCCCTGGGGAAAAGCCAGCCACATCCATTCTTCCATCTCATACACCCCATGAGGTGTTTTCTGACTGATTAGAGGACAAGAAACCCAGTGGGCATTGAAGGGTAAACCTGGCCAGAGCACTGAGAGCTAATCATGCTGCCATCAGATGATTTGTAGATGTTACAACCAAAAAGAGTTCATGAGACATGGCATGAGAGGCATAAGATTGTAGAGGGATGCACATGGATTGGCTGCAAAATGCATGAGCTGTTTAGTCCCTAACAGGGCTCACAATAAGCAAGAGCATTCAAGGCCTCATTTTCTAAAATGCCTGTGCATAGCTGTGGCTCAGGGTTCCTTCAGAATCACGGCTATGTGGTGGTGCTTGTGCCGTTGGATCTGAGGAGACACTGCACTGAAAATAGATGTGTGATTGTGTGGTCACATTTCAAAATAAACCACTTCAAAATAGATCAACATAAATCTCGCAAAGATTTAAGAATGTGCCATTTATGTCCATGAAAGTGTCTTCACTCAGAAAAACTATTGCACCATTTAGCCCTTAAAGTGCTGTATACAAAGGCTACTCTTTTAGATTGACTGACTCAGTTTTGAGTTCTTCCCTTTAAATAGAGGAATGGACTGTATAAAGCTAAACTATGCCATGGTGCTGGAGTGTATATATGTCTTTAACTATATTCTGTGGTTGACTGATTTTCTTTCTGAAAAACGCATGGGTATGCTATAAAATAGAGACACTACTCACAGCTTTGTCAAGCTTGTTTTGAAAGAAAACATCAATCTCTTGAACTGACAGGTTTTAGAAGAACAAATCTGGATCTTCCAACACCTTCTTCCAGCTTTACAACTGTTCTTCCATACTGTCAACCTCCTCTACCTCCTTTAGGGGAGAAAGTCTACTGGGAGACCAAAATAGAAGCATTTCCACCAGCTTTCTAAAATACAGCTCCCCTATGTAATTGCTGTTGCCCCTAACAACTCTTAACAATCTGACAAGTGGCAACACTTAGCTGCCAATCAAACTATATTTAAAATTTGAGAGGACAAGACTTGAGAAATGTATGATAAACACTCTGTGTTGGTTCATGGGTATAGATCAGAAGCAAGACCTAGTTGGTCTATTCCATCTCTAACTGCTGATGTGCTATAACTAGAGGATTAAAATAAAGTGAAATTAGCATATCTCTGACACAGCCTCTTTTTGACAGAGACTAGAATGAACCACACTGTGGACTCCTTGTCTCTGCCCTGGCATTAAACTAAAGAGATCAAAATTATTTCAGACATAACACCTTTAATGCAGGAATAATGAATAAGCTTATATGAAGAAAGCGCACAGTTCTTCTGATAGTAATACTTGTTCTCTCAGCCTCTAGTTGAAATTCCTAATGCTGAAATTCCTAATTCCTAAATGTTTCAGTAAAAACACACAAAAATTAAAATAAGATCCCAAAAGTTCTGGTGACATAATGAAAGGTAAAGAGATGCCGCACTGTTCACTCTGCATCAACCTTTCATTAAAAAGGTATTTGCCTTCCTGGGAGCAAGGGGAGGTGGCAGGGGAGGTCAGACCTTTAGCAGAAAGGAAAGAAACTTGAAATTGGCTTTGCTGAAGAATAGGAAACATAGTGTATCACACACCCTGTCATCAAGACTAGAATTGATAGGTATATAGGTATCTATTTTATACTTTAAGATAAAAATGCTTGTTTAGGCAAACATCAGATTTAGGCTGCTATGGAAAATTTACTCTTCTGACAAAGAAGCTTGACCTAGATTTCTTTCCACATAAATAAGGTTACATAAAACAGAATTAAACCTGTTGAGAAATGTAGCAAAGTGTAAGCTTTCATAACACATAAACCTTTGTCTGCAGTATTACAACTAAATCCTCTGAATTGCAGATGATGAAATGGACTGCAGTTTCTTTCTGTGTTTCCATGACACATATATTTACTGTTTTTCTGTAAGTCCTTCTCAAAAACTCTTGGTTTATCTGATATGAAAAAGTGACATATCTCAAAGCAACGCATTAAGGAGAGCCGTTCTCATGCATGGGGAATCTACAAGCAAGGTGGGAAGCATCTTGATTAAGTTCAGAAAGCAGCTCTCAAAGGAACAGCACTGTAAGTTGCTGGAAAATAAGTTTAAAAGCATTTCTGGTCCTGTTTAATTGAATGAAGTGTGGCTTTCCTCTTTGGGAACAGAAAAGTTTGAAGATCTCTCTATCTCTGTGGAAACCACCTTCACTTGCCTTCCCAAATGCAGTATCAAAAGCTGTCACACAGTGTGAAGGAAAGTGCTTTACAAAGTAAGAAACTGTTTCTCCCTCATCTGGCCTGAGGTAAAAAGAAATGTCAATATACATGGAACTGCTAGCTGAACCTGGAAAGACTAGCAGCTGTAGTCTGGCAGCAGAATTACTCTAGTTCAAAGAAGCAAATATGTTGTGGCCTTATTGCTTTAGGCAGACCTATTTATCAATGTTAGTGATAGGATCATGCAGAGAAACTGGGCAGGCGTTCAAGAATCAGAGGCGTTCAAGAGAGGCATTAACCATATCACCTTGTGTGAAACAGTGGCTTCTGAGGAGCAGTAGGTAGAGATCAGTTGTCCTCCCCTAAATCTTCTGAGACCCTTCTTGTTCCCAACTGACCCGTAGATATGCCTCTTTGCCTGGTCTGTTCATGAAAGGAGTATTAATTACTCCTTTTAAATCACCAAAAAGCACAATAGGTGTTACTGTTGGGGCTTTGGTTTCATTCTACTGATGTTAGAGCAAAGTTTGAAACAAAACACTTGACATTGCTGCTTGATCTGGGAACAAATCCAGACAGCAAACCGAAACCTGTGATCTGAACCACGCTGAGTATGAGATTTCATCAGCATCAAGGACGGAGCAAGGTCATCATATCCATGCGGGGATGGGGTTGAAGCTAAACCTTGAACTTGGGTATTGGATGCTGAAGTTCAAAAGCATTCCCATTACCAGGTTCCAGCTCTCTTCTTAAAAAGAAAAATGACAAAGGGTGTAAACATTAAGAAATTTCATGCAAGCCTAAAACTGGTAATACCATTTGGAAATTTGAAAATTACAGCCCCTGCAATAGGGTGGCAGCAGAAAGCCAAGCCACTTGCCAGCTGCTCCGTTGCTGTTAGGAACCCCAGACCCTGCCCAGGACTCATGCTTGTGCCACATCAGCTTTTCTGCCAAGGGTGGCCCATCCAGGCCAGCAGATTTGTCCTATGTTAGACAAAGGCACAGTTTGGATGCATGGTCTGTGGTTGGGCTTCCTGCTAGTCAGAATATGTAAATCCAACTTCAGTGGACTTCAGTCTCAGATCAAGAATCAACAAAGAGCCTGAAGTTTTGTCTTATGCCAAATCCTAAAGCAGAGCGTTTAAGCTTTTCTATCAGTGCTCTAGCAATGTTGGTAGTCTAAAGTTTTACGCTCTCTCCCTTCACTCATCATTCAGGACACATCACAAATCAGCATCCCACGTAATTGCAGACAGACTTGATTTCTTACACAAAGTGCCATGAGTAAAGAACAACCTTGCCATTTATTTGATGATCACTCACTGATTGCTTTGTTATTGACAATTTATCCTACAGATTATTTGGGACTGTAGCAAATGATACTGACATCCACTTCTGTATTTATGCATGTGAAATCACTCAGGGAATGATATGAAGATTTTCAATGGCTGAAATGCTTAAGGAATTGAAAATGAAGATAGAGAAGTTATAAAAACACAGTTTGTACTTCAGATATAGACAAGATGTGGAAGTGACTGACTCAATGTACGTCTTTCCTGTCCCTCACCTTTCTAAAGTAAGATTTAAGTGGGATTGACATGAATATAAATCTGGCTCTGGTTCTCAGCTCTTGGAGGATTTAGAGGATGTGTAGAGAATGAACACAGATATTCAAGTGATCCTGTCTATGATTCTTCACAGAAGATGGCCCTATTTTCACCCAAGAGGTAGTAGATGTTCAATTAGTCTCCTCAGACAAAGATGGGAATGAAACAAACATCTCTAGATAAGAGACCCGAGCAAGGGCTCTCCAGTGAATAGAAAGAATTACTCTTCTTCCTCCTGTCATTTTACATGAACAGCTGATATCCTGGTATTATCTGAGAGTGATACCCCAAGGCACTGAAGTGCTTTCTCCGTGGATCCTAACGGGGCTTATGTTTGAACTGAGCCCCTCACCACATTTCACTGCCAGCTCCAAGTGTAGAAATGCATGGAAGAAGACTTTGAGGTCCCTAAGAGACCTTACCAATGACATATCAGTAACTCCATGGTACATGGTTGCAGAGTGGGGGCTCTGAAAGTATTCCTGCTTACAGTGACAGTCAGGTGGGAATTTGGTGTCTAGCTGTTCTGAAGCCGAAACATCTGTTTCAGTTTCCTCATAACAATTCTTCCACACCAACGGTTTCTCCCCTTTTATGGGAAGGACTCAGGAGATGTCTGCACCCATAATTCTCTGCCTTTTATTGTTTCCCAGGCTACCACCCAGACTAATGATGAAGGCAGCTACAATTTTGATATGCCAAAGGCCCATCTGTGGGGAGCTAATTGTTTTTCCTCAGCCACTTCCATATTTTCTTTTTCATCGTCTCTGTAACTGCATTTGAACCAGAGGCCACAGCAATCATGGCAACCACCCACACTGACAGCACATGCTTTTATTTTTCTTGGCAACAATTATTTATCCAGCTTGTCAAGTTGCTTGATGACATTGAAATAGCATCTGTTTCACACTGTCTGCATCACTTAACACAGAAAGACACAGTTCTCTGGCCTGTTTCATTGATTCTTGTGACATTTCCCGCTATTTAAGTTTCCTGTTCTTGGCATTCTCTCTTTTTCTTGGCCTTGGCTGGTTAACTGTATCCTTGTTCATTTTATTAGTTTATTTGTTGCTGCTAAGTAACAATTTCATTCTTGCCATGAACTCTTTCCGAAAAACCAGTCTCCAAATCTTTCCATTGTTCCCTGTGTTGCCTTAGAGCTCTGCAATCCACACATACTCCCTGGAGCAACACTTTACTTGATCTGCAATAAATCTGTGATAAAATACAGAATCACTTGGAAAACAATATGAGACTACTGTGCAATAGGTAAAATAGTCACAAAAGGAGATGGCAAGCCAGGCCTGCTTGTCACCATGCGTTACTCTGCTGAAAGTTATGGCTCTAAGGAACATCACAGTAATGACCATCTCATGTTCTGGCTGACCCCAGGAGAATGTGATCATAGATTAGAAATCAAAGCCCTCATCTTCAAGAGACAACTCAGTTCAGATAGTACTGTGTAACTTGAAGTCCACCTCACTAAACCCTTTTGGGATCCACATTTTTAATATTTTATCTATCTTACTTGAAGGACAGTTTCAGAGAAGTGCAGGCAGATGGGCTCCACGTAGGCGATGGCTCCTCTTCATTCTGGGTTTTTTTTCCAATGAGTTTACCTTCTTGGAGAAAAAACACTGAATTAACTCTTTCCCCAACCAAAGTGAGAAGAAAAATCTTTTGCTTTCCAGAAAAGTACTTCAGCACTGCCATTGCAGAAAGGCAGTGTGCCTTCCTCTGGTGAAGCTGTTTCCCTCTGGACTGCCTTAGGAAGTACATTTATATGGAAAATATGAGTGAATGAGTCTAGTTATCAAGGTACTCACCGAGAAGATGTCAAGGAAGGATTCCAGGACTTGGTATTTAATACAAGAAAATAGAAAGCTGTCTCTAATGCATTTGCTAGAATACTTCACTGAAAAAAAAAATGGCCAGCTTACCAAATATGACATATTTCATCCAGAACCACCTTCCAGACCAGAAGTCCTATAGTTCAGCCATCTGCTGCACCCTTGCAAGTACTTGCAATACTTGCAGGTCCTGGATTTGGAATACTTACTCATGCTGTCTGAAAGCAATCTCTAAAATAGAAACACTGTTTTAGAATTCCTGCTGGACCCGTTGCACAACTGGACAGTCCCAGTTACCAAGTTTGCTGGTACTAGGACACAGAGTTGTTTGCACATATACATATATAAAGACACTGTAGATGAAATTCCAGCTTTAGATGCAAACTCTGTCACCCCAGATATGTAGACGTCAAGTATCACAGAATCATTACGGTTGGAAATGACCTCCAGGATCATCAAGTCCAACCTTCATCCCAACATCTCCCTAACCACTAGACCATAAGTATGACTAGAATACATTGGTACTACCTCTATTTCTTTAATTGTGCACTTCTTGTTTAGTTGCCCTATTGTAAACATTTGCTCCCTTAAATTTCTCCTCTGTGAATTTGTCTTTCAAACCATAATTTGAAATGCTTGGTTTTGGTGTTCTGAACTAATCCTTTTCCCACCCAATGGGACCATATGCCTTAGATTGCCTTAAGGGAAATGCGTCTTTTTTCTTTGGAGAATTGCTAGCAGATTGATAATATTTTAGAGATATTAAAGAACAGCTGAAGATTATAAATAAAGAATTCTTGGTGATCTGCACTGTCCTTAAGGAGCTGTATTGTACAGTTACTTGACCTCAATACTGTTTTATGTCAGTCCCTTGCAAGGTTCAGTGCTGCATTCAATATATACCTAGAGTATTTAATATTTGAGCTTAAGCTACCACACTGTAAATCACATACATGTGTGATTCTTGGCA
The DNA here is from genome assembly GCA_013400335.1 of Eurystomus gularis. Taxonomy (NCBI): domain Eukaryota; kingdom Metazoa; phylum Chordata; class Aves; order Coraciiformes; family Coraciidae; genus Eurystomus; species Eurystomus gularis. Next base: position 44,445 of record VZZY01018275.1, read on the forward strand.
AATAAATGAACTTTTTGCTTGACTGAAAATAACTGAAATGTCCTTGGACTTGCTAAAGAGATACTAGCCCTACTAAATTTCACTCAGAATTGAGCTATACCAGTTATTAGTCAATATAATTTGGTAGATTTCTGTGATTAAAACTTAACAGTCTCCTATGCAAATTGCACCATGGGGAGTGACTCTATTCCAACCCCTTTAGGGCACGTCTACACAGGAAGGAGCAAACTGAACAATATTCTCTCTGCTAACACTCTGACATGGCCAGATATAATCTAGCATGGGTCCAAAAGCAGCATTAGTGTGGCACTGTGCCCAGGCTAATAAGTCCTGCTGACAAGACTAGGATCAGATACAGAAGTAGGCTGATGCTATGCCAACACTTTCTCCTCATATCACCACTCAATAGCTGTCTTCTTTCATAGGGTATTTCCTCTTCACTCTCACATTTTGGTAATCATGGGTGGCTCAGGCTGCACATGGCTCAAACACTTAAGCAAGGAGGGTGGTCTAATTCCCTGGACTCTGCTTCATACTGTATCCAGGCTGCTCTCTAGCCATATCCACAAGATCAAGTTTCCTGCATGTTCACACTGTCACATCACACTCTGGCAACTTTGTGTGGTTGCTCCCTGTAAAGCTATATGGTCCACACAGGGTGCTCAATGATCTCTCATATTGGCCTGGCTGCACTGACACACAGGCAGCCCTTGAAGACGGTAGGTCCTTCACACCATGGAAGCATCCCACACCAGGCTATCTCCACAGAAGGGTAAAGCCCACAGCCACTCCCCAAGACCGGACCTTGTGCCTGCCTAGAGTACTAACAGAGGTCCTCTGCCATCAGAGGGAAGCAGCCTATATATCACAAAGATAACACTCAAAATTCATTAATACACATATTTCAAATAGGATCTGTCTTTAGTAGAACAGAACATTTTCCTTTCAGACCCCAACATCCAAGATGCCTGAAGCGTTCCCTCTCTGTTGCTGCCAGCAGCTTGACCTTTCATTTCATGCTGCAGTGCCAGGCAAAAGAGAAAATAGCTAGGACACACATAGACCTGCCTCACTCTCCAGACAGCTCATTGTCTGGTTGAAACTGCTCATACCACCCACTTCGTGCTGCCTTCCCCTCTGCCGCGCCTCCAGAAGCCAGCCTGCTTCCAGCCTGGTGTTCACAGGGTTTCCCTGCACAAGGATATTTTCCTGAAAAGGACTTGTCAGTGAGGCACAACCTTGCAATGTGGGTATCCTGATAAGAGATCTGGCATTGCCTCCTCCAGGTGCCCGTACAAGAGAACTCCTCTGTCGGGGGTTTCTGTACAGCCACAGGCACAGATATTCTCATAACAGTGTTGCCTGAAACTTTCTGAAATATTACAATACTGAACATATGGAGGCAAGCAAAGCCCAGTATCTGAATCCTAACTTGATTTTCTCCTCCCAGTGCCCAACTGCACATACCTCACCCCTCAAAAGGTAGAGGCCTGTTGCTCCAGGACTTGGGGCAATTTTATGGTCATGCAAGTGCTGTCCTTTTGGGATAGACTATGGGGTGTGTTGTTTGCCTATGGCCTGTGTGATTGACCTCACACACTAACACATCTAGGTTCTAATGAGGAATAAAGCATGACTTCTTGTTTTGGACTGCCCACCCCTTCTCCTTTGAGGGTCTTCAGGATGAGATTATTCCCCCGGGGTGGGACATACACACTATATCATGGTGCCATAAATTTTAAGATGGAAAATCAAGGCTTGTGATGAGGACTACTGCAGGGGCTTGTGGGGTATGTTATCACACAGAATGCCCCAAACATCATGCCTGGAGCTGCCCTCAATGCCTGATGTTTGAACAGGGTGGTTAGTTCTCAGGTCTGACCTGACAGAGCAGTTGTGATTCTCATGATTTCTAAAAAGAAAAAGGTCAATCTTGGCTAATGCTAGCCTCAATACATTTAGGTTGAGAGATTTAGATTGCAAATAACTTTTCCAAGAAATCTCTTCTAAATTTTGCAGCAAATCCACAGAACTCTTTGAAAGACTTTTGTGGACACCAATATTTTAATTTTTTTTATTATGGCTGTGGAATTAATTAGTTAACAGATATCCAAGGGGTTGTTTGAGAACAACATAGAACCTCAGGAATTCAGCAAGATCATTCTCCATACCTCATGTGGTAAAACCAGAAACTAGAGGGATGGGGGCTGAGAGAGAACCACAAGGGATCAAAAATGCATTTTTAAGCAGTTGACTTGATTGCCTTGTTAGGTGGAAAAGACTTTTCCCTTAGAATGTGAAGTATCAGGGCTTTCTGAGGCCAGATAATGACCTGGCACCATGAGCCCATTATCTGGAGGCACATTTTAAATGCATTGGATTGACATCAAGGTGAATCATTATGGTAAAGAAGAGCTCTAGATATACTTTACACAAGAAACTGAGCAGACACGCTCTGAACTCTATCACTTAAAGTTACAATGCTTCTTTACTATATGGCAATGATGGGATTAGCATTGCAAAAGCCACTGTAACTATGTTGGAGTGGTATTCTAGGAAAGGAACTCAACAGGGGCAAGAAAACAGAGATGAAATGGAATGGATCTGAGAGTAGCAACTTGAAAGATCCCCTGCAGCTGGTGTAGGAAATTGAATGGAAACAGTACATTATCTCTCAGGGCAGGATGGATATTCAAGTTGCCATAGACTTGAATGAACATGGGGCATGATATTCCCTGAAGTTGATTAAAGCCCTATTGTTGATTTCAGTGGTACAACATTGAGTCCTAGGGTTAGTTCTGTGCAGGGGAGGATAAAGAAAAGGTGCTATGAAAACAAAAGAGAACAAAATAAAAGCAGAAAGAAATTTTCTGACTGCCTTGAATCATGAACCTCTGCATTAACTTGGCACACAAGCCATGGAGTCAGCCAGGCCCCTTTGGCCTCAGTCTGTTGCATGCAATTCTCAGTGTCTCATATCTGAAAGCTGCACGTGGCCTTCAGAGGGACATTCACACATGTAGCTGTCAGCCCCAGTTAGGCCCCAAGGGCTCCCTCTGGTTAGTGAAAAGCAAAAGCTTCTCCACAGATTACTCAAAACACCCAGAGGAAGATAGTGCACTGACAGTCCACCTGGATGGTTTAGCTCAGTCACTGATATGGAGAGTATCTAGACATTACACAGGCACTCAAATTAGGTTCCTCAAAGACAGAATACAAATACTTTCTTTTGAGACTTGAGGCCCATAATCTTTTGAAGAGGTTGCTCCCACTTTGCCAAAAAAAGACTGATAATTCTTCTTACCTTGCATAGCATTATGTGCTGGTAATGACTTTTGTGGCACAACTGCTACACAAAAAAGAACAACATTTGGTTGGACTAAAGGTATTCCAGGGCAACAACTTCTCTTTAACAGAAGCCATAAACAGAGACCTAGGGAAAAATAAGAACACAGCAAGCATGTTCTCTATGTATGTGGCCTATGTTTCTCTTCCATGACCATGTGCATTCTCCCCAGAACCTAGCCTTATCACTGATACACAACTCTAAATTCAGCGAGATGTGTCAGAAACTGTCTCAGCCAGAAAGCAAAGTTAAGTGGGGACATCTGTGAGCCTTCTTATCGCAGAGAGAAGATAATTCATCTTCTTTCAGAGAGTTTTTTGGAAACTACTTATCTGTATTCAGCTTTTAAGACAGACTGTGGAAACCATGTTCTGCTCTTCCTCTATCTGTATTATTAATAACAGTGGTACAAGAGAAAAATATTAGTGTTGCTAGCCTTGGAAAATGGTCTTCTAAAAACTGATTCCTTTCCATACCTTTCCATTAGAGATGTAAAAGGAGGCCAGCTGGCTAAAATCAGCAGATAAGGATGTAGATAAGGACCCCCTGACAGCCGGGAACTAAGAGGTCCATATTAGGACTGAGGAGGCTTTTTCAAGAGGCTGAGCTTCACTGGTAGCTTGCCAGGGTTCTACACATCAAAAAAATCTTGGATACTACTGAAACAGACAAAGGAAAAAAAGCAGCTATCAGACAAATAGGTATGACCATATAAAAAGTACTGTATTAATCACAGATACACATAGCTATTCCAGTATTCATTACTTGACTACCCTAGCTTGGTTAATCCACAGTTTACTAGGGTTTAAAATACAGGAGTGTAAGAAATCACAAGAAGTTACTCTTACCCTAAGCAATACAGGAGCCTGAAAAAGCACCTAGCCTGAAACTTTGTCATTGCCTGGAATAAATGCTGTAGATTTTCCAAAGAACTCAAAAAATAATAATTGCCAGCCTAAAATACTCACTTGACCAACCGTATAAATAAGATAGCAGAGTTGTGCTGTGGTCACTCTGAAAGCTAAATAACTTCCCAGAATTACTTCACAAAGCTCTGAAATATGTATCAGGAAAGCAAAGCATATAGAAAAGCAATACAGGTTTCTTGTTAAAGCTTTTCTATCTGTAAAGTGCTAGAGGCTAAACTGCATTAAATACTTGCTGAAAATCCCCTCATAGATCTTTTCTTTGTCATAGTCAGAAGAACATTGAACCACAACTGTTGTATTTGGCAAATAATATTAGAACCTGCAAGTGAATTCAAAATATCTATCACTAAGAGTAAGACAATTCAACTGATCATAAATTGAAACTGCATGAGCAGACTGGATAGAACATTTGTCTGTTGCTACAATAATTTCTGCATGCATGTTCCTCAGCAGGATGCAGCTCTACAGGCGTGACACCATTATAAACCTCTCACTGGTATCGCAGTTTGTTATAAACAAACATCTTTTTCAATTAATAACATGCCACTTCAGAATTGCAGATACATAGGGCTGAGAGAGACCTTGGGAGATCACCTTGTTTCTCCTCTTGCTCTGAGACAGGACAAATTATGCCAGACAGGCCTGACAGATGTTTGTTTTCGCTGTTTGAAAGACTTTCAGTGAATGGGGTTTCACAATTCTTCCAGTGAGTGAGGCTGCTCCAGCATTTAACTATTTCTGTAATGCAACAGCTTTTTTCTTAATATACCAGAATTTATATTTATGCAAGTTACAGGTTAAGATGTTTTCCTAATTGTCAGTTTGTGAAACTTCATCATTTCTGAAAGTCACAATGGAATCTTATACTCACAGAAACCACACAAATAGTACAATCCGACACCATATACAGAAACCAAATTGGCTGGCTGGGGGTTATTGATGATGTTGTAAATCTGAACAAAAGCTCAGCTTAGTTTTAAGACTGGAGAGTGGGGTTTTAGACTGGAGGGGAAAATCGGTATTTGTAACACAGAAGTAGAGAAATGTTGATGTTATTCAGTAACCTTTGGAGCAAACACTTGTACAAGGAAGAAAAATAGCTTCCTGATTTAAATTTTTTTGAATACTTAGTTTATCCAAATAATCTGAAAGTGTGAATTTCTGGAAATCTGCCAGAAAAATGAAGCGTATCTAATCAGAAATAGGATAGAATTATCTTCAGCCACTGCATTCTCATCATTTACAGCATAGGCTGTTTCATTTGCAACTTCCACCAAAGCAGTTCCTGAATACAATCTTCTCAATGAAACCAAATGCACGGTCTCAAGTATGACCTGAGTGACACTACATGCTGTCACAGGGACTAGAGCAAAAATAGAGAGCTGTTTTCATGACAGGAAAAGGATTCACTTCAATAAACAGTTTACACAACCAAGAGTAACATCTCTGCTTAACAAGCATTTCTACAAGAGGCAAGCCGCTGATTAGCAGGTAATAAACAACCTTATAATAACAACCACCCCATTACTGGATGTTAGGGAAGTATTAACCTGGATTTATTTTTTAACTAATGAGAGAGCTTCACATTCAGCTGCTGGCTTGTTCTGGGACAGAACAGCAGTTAAAGAGAAGAACATCTTTGAACATCCATGTGATGACAGAGAGTAAGTTTAATCACCTCTCCTCCTCTCCAGAAAGATTAGCAATGTGACGTGAAGGAACATTCTGCTTTCATTCTCAGAGAGAGATGATAACTCATTATAGGTGTAAAAATATGCAGCCTACTGAGTATTTAGAATGCGAACACAGAGTCAAGAAAGTGGGAACCTGGAACAGAACATTTAATATTTAACATATGAGATGCATGCTATAGCACATAATGCAATGAACAGCATTTGCAGAGCTCCAGGCAATTGGTATAACCAGATATTCTCCCAGTACAAGCTAAACATCACACTTAATTGGAGTTAAAATGTACAAACAATACTTAAAAAAACTATTCTTTTTTCTTCTTCTTCCTTGAAGATGGGGAATGGGAAAAGCGTCTACTAGTCTTTTAGTTTTCTATGTGATATTTCCCACAAATTATACTTCACCATTTTATTTTCTGTCCTTAAAAAAAAGATGCAAGTATCTCACATATTAAGGTTTCACAGCTTCTTACTTATTTCTTGAACAAGTAAGCAACAGTTAGCTAATTCTTAATCGAAGAGGATACCTTCAACTATATCCAAATCCTATGCTACAATTGCCAGAGTAGTAAATATGTTGGCTTCCATGATTTTTGGCCCTGTTACTTTTTCTAGTCGTGAATGAATACTGTCTATGCCTGACAAGTGAGCCATCAGAGTTTTAAAATGGAAGCAATTCTCCTGGGCTTCCATACAGTGCTAAATACTCTTCATAGAAAGCATGAGAGGATTTTTATTAAGAAACTACTGATACATTTTTCTCACTTCCAGTTTTTCTTTAAAAGACTGGATTGAGAAATTGAAGAAGGAAATGCATTCTTCCCCCAAAAAAACTTTCTATGGTGTACAGCCCACTTTTTGTCAAGAACTAGCACAGAAATTATCAAGGCAGGGCTAGAAGGACATTCCTGGGACTACTGCTCGATAGAGTGGAAAATAATAAAAGCACTTTCAGAATATGCTGCCATTGTATGGTGGACTTCAAAACCACTCTTGGCAGAGGCTGGGAAAAGTGATTAAAAACTGGGCTTCATGACTTAATTTATCTCTTATTCTCTTCTTTCTCATCAGAAGAGCACTGAGTTGTATATATATTTATATTGCTAATGAGAATGTCTACAGCTATATTTGAAGGGATAATTATTTATGACAAGAGATGAGAGAACCTTTTTTTCTTTTGGATTTAATCTAACCACACTGACGGGACTTGAATTTCCTTATGTGTTGATTTACATGACTTGGTTGAATTCTTTTGACCTGGAGCTCTGTAGTACAAGCCTGAGTAAATTTAGCTATTTCACTCTAATTTATGCAGTTACATGGGAGTTGCCCTCTGCTCATAAATAAAAAAATGAAGAACTAAGGAGAAGTAAATGGAAATTGGGTTGTTGGATATCCATCTCTGAAAGATGTCTTGCTTAAATTTCTATATTTATTTTGTTATCATACAACTATTTCTTGGACAGAGGGAAATCCACCTGTGACATCATTCCTCTGGACTTCAAAAGATGAAATCAAGGACAATTATTGGAAGCATTTTTAAAAGGAAAAGAGATAATTTAAAATAAAAATATGCCATTTCTCACAATACAATCAACTATTTCAACCTATAGGTGAGACTAGTAACACTTAGTTATCTCTAGGGAGGTCCCATTCCAGTTTTCACTGAACTCAAGGGCAGTATTTCTCCTGGTTGACTTTGAATCAAGTGTTGAATACTTAACCCTTCACTGAGTCACCTCAGTGTACACCTCATTTACAGCAGAAAGCTGCAATTGTACTCAGCATGTTTGTTAACACCAGAGCACTGATGGAGCAGTGAACAACATGCTGGCATTTTAGAATAGAATAGAATCGAATCAAATCGAATCGAATCGAATCATTTCAGTTGGAAAGGACCTACAATCATCATCTAGTCCAATGGCCTGACCAATTCAGGGCGGCTCGGATTAAAGCATGTTGTTGAGGGCATCGTGCAAATGTCTCTTAAACACTGACAGGCTCGGAGCATCAGCCACCTCTCTAGAAAGCCTGTTCCAGTGTCTGACCACCCTCTTGGTAAAGAATTGCTTCCTAAAGGTAGCATTATAAAGGTAACTTTAAAATCCCCATATTCTTACTTGACTTTTCCGTGTTACAATTTTATTTTTCTGTTCTCCCTAAAAAGTCTGTTGAATACAGACAAAACCAGTCCTGAAGCTTCCTGTGACTCGGCTAATTGTGAATAATCTAGCAAAGAATTTCAATTCTCTAGCTCAGCTCTTGCATGTGTGAAGCGTTCCCCATCACTTCTTTAAAATCCAACATTGACATAGGCACTCTGTCTGTCAATGGAAGGACAGGAAGGAATCTTGGCCCAGCCATCAGGTATCTTGAAGAAAGCTTTGAACAATTTTCCATTCCCCTCCTCTATGTCCAATAAATACACATACTAACAAATATCACAAACTTAAACATTCCTTAGCCAGAACCTATCTTTCCCTGCTCTCAATCTTCAGTTTGTCGGTTTTTCAAGCATTAAAAAAAAAGAAATTTTGTAATGCTAATGTAAGGTGCAAGAGAGATTGGCTCAGGAACAGTCACAAGGTTTCCTTCATGCTGTCAGTAAAGACATTCCGATTCCAGTCTTGCAAATCACATGTCTTCTCATGTCCTCACTCCCTGTGGGTCCTCTCTATTCTGGCCACCAATGGTGCACCCGCTATCTTCCCATCACCACCAAGCTGGAGAGGCTTTTGGTGATATGGGAAACCCAGCTGTGCCTCCTCCCACCACATAGCCACTTGAAGCATTGACCTACAAGTCAGATTCTCAAACTAGGAGTTGTCTCCCAGCTAGGTACAATCCTGTAGGTGTGTACATGGAGTAGTGGTGTCTGAAATGACCAGGAAAAGGTTATGTGTTCCACCTCTAGCCTGTGACTAGAGCCCTCATTTGAGACGTAGGAGATCAGGTCAGAAGTCTTTATTCTAGTCCCTACACCACAGGCTAATATGAGTCAGGGTTTCAACACAAGTCTTCCTTTCTTATCCAGTGCACATTTAATTAATTTACCATCACAAATTTGCAAGAATAAAGGTGGTTAGAGAGGGCACTTCCCTGAGATATGGGATCAATCAACCAGAACAGAGAATGTAGCCTGAATTTCCTGTGTGATTTAAAAACTCGGAAGCTGATTGATCTCTGCAGCATCCTCCATCTCTTAACAAACCCCTCATAGACATGTCTCAGAATTGATTCTTCAGTGCCTACATAGCCTGGGAATTAGTCATTACAAAACTGCAATTAGGTTTTGACAAGGCCATTTAAAACTAACCTCTGAAAATGGAGAGAAGGTAAAAAGAGAAGAAAACAATGATGCCCCAGTGCTTCAAGCAGTTTTAGTTCCAATTCTGAAAGCTGAATGAATTTGGAGCACAAAGCTTTTTCCTCAGATTGCTGTCCTTAAATTTCTTATGTGTTTAAACAATCTGTTTCCTACTTTTTTCTCTCTAAATTACCTCCTGTATTGCAAGCCCTTGCATCTATTTCCATATAGAGTTCAGATGACAGTTTGTAATCCTAAAGTGTAGTTTTACATCCTAAAAAGAGATGAACCTCATATCCAAATATTAATAATAGGAACTCCTAAAAATTGTCACAGGAGCTTTTGGTGAGTATCAATGCGTGCCAGCTTTGTGTATTACATGTCTACCTGGACTTCAGTAAGGCATTTGACACCATCTCCCAGAGCATCCTGTTGAACAAGCTGGCAGCTCATGGTGTAGACAGGTGGACTGTTTGGTGGGTTATAAACTGGCTGGATGGCCAACCCCAGAGGGTCGTGGTAAATGGAGTTAAATCCAATTGGCAGCCGGTCCCAAGCAGGGTCCCCCAGGGCTCAGTTCTGGGGTTGGTCCTGTTAAATATCTTTATTGATGACCTGGATGAGGGGATTGAGTGCTCCCTCAGTAAATTTGCAGATGATACAAAATGAAGCGAGAGTGTCAATCTGCTTGAGGGTAGGACAGCCCTGCAAAGGGATCTGGACAGGCTAGATCAATGGGCTGAGGCCAGCTGTATGAGGTTTAACAAAGCCAAGTGTCAGGTCCTGCACTTCAGTCACAACAACCCCATGTAACAATACAGGCTTGGGGAGGAATGGCTGGAAAGCTGCCTGGTGGAAAAGGACTTGG
>VZZY01018275.1:55018-98513 GCA_013400335.1 Eurystomus gularis
AGGTAACTAATGATAGGACAAGAGGTAATGGCCTCAAGTTGCGCCAGGGGAGGTTTAGATTGGATATCAGGAAGAAGTTTGTTACAGAAAGAGTCGTTAGCCATTGGAACAGACTGCCCAGGGAGATGGTGGAGTCATCATTCCTGGAGGTGTTCAAATAATGTGTAGACGTGATGCTTCCATACATGGTCTAGGGGTTAGGGAGATGTTCGAAGAAAGTTGGACTAGATGATCTTAGAGGTCTTTTCCAACCTGAATGATTCTATGATTCTATGATAAAGAACTCTACTTAGCTGCTCTCTCATTGCTCTTCTGACTGTGTTTTGGACTCATATGTCACTTACACCACTTCCCATGAGTATATCAACCAAGATTAAAAACCTCTTTAGCTCCCATGTTGGGAAACTTTAAAGCAAATTCCATGTAGCCGGCATAAATCACATTTTGTTCTACTTCACTGAGGTTTCTCAAACTTTTTCAGTCTCTAGCAACTATATTGTATTAGCATGTATTAGCATACCACTTAAGTTTGCATTGTTTTCCTTTGTTCATATTTCACTTTTTCAAATTTTTGTCTGATAAAGGCAGAAGTTTTCTTTTGCCTTCATTAGTCCTATTGGGATCAGAAAGGAGGAATTTCACTCCTGAAAAATTTTGCTCTTTTATTGTGATTTCCTTTTTTCTTTACAGAAAATACTTTCCTTACTTTATAGCCCAAAATTGGCCAGATGAGACAGTTACTGGTGTGGATGAATAGTTTCCTGCAGTCCCAGTGGGGTGCTACCCACTCATTCAGTACTATAAATGTGGAGCTGTTCTGCAATCAGTTATTAATAGTGCCCATTAGCCCTCCAAGGTGTTTGCAATATGACTGCAGAGGACTAGTACAATAGAGGGAAGTCTGGGACACAGCATGAAGGAAAGGCCTGTAGAGTCACCAAACAGCATGCAGCTATCAGAGGCAGTTTTTGCAGATGTGAGCCAGGATCTCTGCTGAGGGCAGTGTACATGGGCTGAGCAATGGTGGTGATGCATCACAGAGCATGGTCCCAGCAGCTACTACAGCAACATCAGGGTCTTGGCCCAGATGAAGCTCCCAATGGAGGAATCTCTAAGTGAAGACCCTCTTAAATTCAGACAGAGGCATGCAAACAACACTGAGGATACAGTAGCCCTGTCTAGGAATGTAGGAATTGCAAGCTTCCACCCAGAGTAGGTAACTTAATGAATATTGACACATGAGAGAGGGCTATCAGGCAGAATAAATAATTCTAGGTTGGGAGACCAGCCCATCCTATAACAATGAAAAATATTTATTGTTCTCTTCAGCCTGTCAGGAGATAATAGGGAGACTAAAGTTAAGTCATTTAGGTGACACCAGGCACAGGCCTTTTCTTTCCCATTTTTGGGATGATGTCAGTATATTAAATGAAACATATAAAGAATTATAAGATGCATTCATATTTTTGACTGTCATAGTCATCTTAATTAGTATTCAGGCCAGTCTTTTCCTGCATAACCTTTAGAAGCCACACCTTAAGATCTTTATCCCATATCTAATTGATATCTTGAGTCTTCATAGCATCCTGAGTTATGCTCAGACACATATATAAATATGAACTGAACTTTGTTTCATACAAAAGAGAAGAAAGTCTTTTTCAATCCATTACATTTCTACTGTGCATTAGAACTGTAATTATCTTACTATAGTTGAACCAACTTACAGAAAAAATATTTATTAAAGAAACTTCACAATAAACAAAGACATAAAATGTTCTTCATCCTGAACAACGTCTCTTACCACAACCTCCATAGACACAATGCTCCATAAGGGATAGCAGAATGTTTAGAGATGATCAGAAAATTGCCAGCAATACAACTTTTCATCAGAAGGTGTAGATTTACATTTTTTTTATGGAGTGGGAAGGATTAATTTGAAACATTTCCAGTTTTACAGACTTTCATCAAATTAATTCCTGCCAGTTTGTCCTCAGGCTAGTTATCTTAGAAGCTGTGGCATCACTGCTATCAGGGTGCTCAATAAAACTAACAGTCTTGAGAACTTCATTAGAGGATCTATCTGCTGAAATCAAGCAGCACATCAACTTCACTAGACACCTATAAGGACTGCGAAGGCATAATTCACAGAAAGTTTGGAAATTTTATGTTTATTTTCAAATCCAGAGTTTCAAACAATGGAGAAACATTATTTTTTGGCAAGCTCCAATGCCATTCAACTTTACAGTGCACTGAATAGAGGTCCTGTCCAGAAACTATTACCAGGAAAATGCATTTAGTTCCCACTGATGTCGGGATTTTTGCCTGAGTATAGACTTCAGCATGAAGTTAGAAAAATACAACATCACTAAATCCAAATTAATACAATACAACTTTATTAACAATATATCTTGCATCCACAGACATTTTGGGGAGAAAGTGTCTATGAGATACAGCTTATCAGGTAGCTCCCAGTCCTGGGACTCAAAACACAGAGGCTTAATTTCTAGTTGTAGGAATTGCTACTTTGCGTCTCTGTTTTCCCAACAGTAAGACAAGATAATGAGCTCTTCCTCCTTTATAAAGCATTCTGAGATCTACTGGGGTTACACTGATTAAGAAATAGTGATATTTGGTTTTGCTATTATTTAAAGTAATGAAAATGAATAAGCCATTGAATTAATTTGAATTTTTCCAGCTCCTCACTTGGATTTCTTACTTATAACACCAGGCCTCTACAGAATTACTTAATAATGTCGTATATAAACAATATGTTATTATTATGATTTTTCAATATTGTCAATCCACAATATATACAAGCCATGATCACACACTGTTAAAAAAAAATACAGCTGGAAATCTGTGCTTAAACTGCACAAAACACGGATTGTTAAAAAGAACTGGCCAACAAACATAATACCCCTGAAAATGAACTGACCACCATGAGATACAAATATGCCAAAAGCTACTCTAGCCTACTCAGCAAGTGCATCTTGAAGCATTTTTGCCTACAGACTCCTAGGAATCATATTGCCTATCACTAACCTACAATTTGTTGAGGTATAATTCTGCTTGGAGCTACTCCAAATTCAGCACGGCCAACATCCCCACTGGGAGCAAGCCCAGAAGCTCCTCCCTGGTTATTCCTCCCATTTCCCTGTGCACATCTCCCTCTTGACCCATAAATTTGCATCCTCAGGAAGCTGGCAGGAGGGAAAGAATAGAGAATACATTTTTTTGATCTTGTATCAATTTGGCTCATGGGTATGTGTATTAGGAAAGAGGGCAGGGAGCAGTCTGACCCACCTGAATTCAGCATCAGTTTTCCAAGTGTAGCCCAGCATCCTTGTACAAAATTTTCTTTATCACAACTCCAGCCCCCTCTTTAATTTTCAACTACTGCCACACACCTCTGTTCAGAGCTCTGCATGACGACTTTTATGTATCTCTCCTCAGAGAGACATTGAAAAATCTCAGCCCATCAGCCTATCAGAAGTTTAGCCTATTTTTACTAATGTGTATTACCTGATGGTTCTCAATTATACTTTAATAGTCCCTTATGAGGCCTCTTATCAAAAAGTCTTTTGAAAATCCAAGTGTGCTGTTTCTACCAGATCCCTTGTATTAACACTCAAAAGAGCTCTAACAAGGTAGAGAAGCACGTTTTTTTCTTAGAGAAGCAGTGCTGCTTTGATCCTGAGAAGCTATACTTATCTGAACATTGTGCTATTCTATCCCTAATTGAACCCTCAGTCAGGTTCCCTGCTATCATAATAAAGTTCACTGATCTGTAAAGCCTCGGATATCCCCGAGCTTCATTCTGAAGATAAGCATCAAGCTAATGAGTTTTAAGTTTTAGGCCTCCTTGCTGTAAATACTGTAATATATCCCTGTCAGTGTTGCTCCTACTTAATGTTTTGTTTGTTTTCGAATCCATGGATGAGGATCAGTCAGTCTGTGTGATCTACTGCTCCTGGGTTTCACAAGTTGTATCAGAGATAACTTTATCCTTAGGAGATTCAGTCTATTAAAGGCCAAATATTATTTCAAATAAAAAGTGCCCTTTAAATACAATTTTCCCCATGTTCCACCATAAAGACTGATGCACAAGTGTACTTTAATTCCTCTGCTTATCCCTATTATAGCTGATAGAAAAGAAGAAAATCATAGAAGTGGAACTTTATTTAAAAATACATTTTTTCAATGTACCACTTTCCTAGGATATTACAAAACTCACTGTGAGATCATAGAGAAGAGTTTGCTTAGCAGGACTGAAGCCAACAACATAAAACTATCCAGGTAATTTTCAACACTTTAATCCACGATGCAAAAAACCCTCACAGTTTTTCTGAATCCCTTCTGCAGGTATCTCCTCTCCTCTAAGTATAAGACAACCCAAGGCAACTCCTAAATCAGGTACATCAATTGAATTCCTTAAAGAAAGTGGAGTATGGGAAGAAAAAAAATCCTCCAGAGCTTAATTTGGAGTTCCTCAGTCAGGCTTCTGCTCTGAAGAGCATCTTTGTCTTCTCTAAGAACCCACCACTTTGTACTCACTAAGGACCTTTCTAATGCACCCAGCAACATCAGCTCCCTGAAGTACACATTCCTGTATATTTAGGAAAACAGTGCTTTGTCCCAGTCTTCTGGGAGTCTCCCCATGTTTCCCAATGTTGATTTTTTTTTCTGAAAAAATGTTGTTCGACTGTCATTATTTTTAAGAACCCCTTGATTTGAATGTACTTTTGTTCATAGTGAAGTTGCACAGCTGGAGAGGAAAATACAAGCTGAAACAGTGACAACACTTTTGAACATTAAGTGGAAGAAAGACATGCTCTTTTGGCCATAAATAAAAAGTCTCTTAATTTTCCCTTTGAAAACCTCTGGACATTCATACCTAGGAGGGAGGACCAGGGAAAACTAGAGAGAGAACTGTCTGGAGATGGTAATCCAGGCTGCTGCTCTTTCTTGTCTTAGGGAATGGCTACTCAAATTTGATCAAGGAGTATAAGATTTTGAGAAATTATAATTTTCATATGGTAAGGAAAAAGGTTGCCTGAATTTGGACAAAATTGCCAAGAACATTTGGCAATTCAATCTTCAACCTAAGGATACAGACTGCTAAGCACATTTACTGAGCATACAGCCTGGATGTATTCTGGGCATGGATGAACATTGTGCAATAGCAGAAACTGTTATTTGTCATGTCAACAACTCCCAACATCTGCAAATGAAGTGCACTGAATACAAGAGGTTGGGCTCATAGTTACAGCAGCAGACTGTTGCCCTGAGAAACTGGATCAGCAGCTGACCCAGCCACAGTGCTCTGGTTGCCCACTAAGCAAACTGCACAGACCAGACCTTTCAGAGCCACTAATGGTGTATTCTTCATTTTCTGGCTGGCTGAGCTTGCAGCACCAGGGCGCTGATTTGTGTACATGCTGCATCAGCTGACATCAGCAATAACTCTGATCAGAGCACATTAATTAGAGATGCTCAAAATGTTTTGGCATGATGACACTTTATTCAAGTCAAAATATTGCACAGGTGGCTTTAATGATCTTTATTTTGAGGAAAAATAGAACCTGTTGGTAAGGGCACAAGCACAACACAGTGGCAGGAGGGTCAAGTCCTTACTCCACTAGATTCGAGGTAATCATACACACATGAAAAGCTTTGCTTTGAAGCAGGCAGTTGAGCAGGGACATCAGCCTGAGGCTATGTCTACACTGGCAAGGAATGCAGCATGATGGAGATGAATCTGCAGAGCAGAACAGCTAGTGCTGAGGGACCAAAGCCCAGATTATAGGCGTTTCCAGGGTTAATGCTAGTCTGGTTTGCTGGACTGAATGTCTATCAGCAGGTTGGAAAGCATGAGGTGTCCTCCAAAGCACAACCTTTAGCTAAGTTTCACCCAAAAGGAATTCATTCAATGAGCATGATAGAGTCACTTCAACTTACGTCTCACCAAAATTAAAACATTAATGTGTATGTACCCAAGTCTTCAACTTACCAAGCTTGTGATCTGACCTGAAATATTTTTACTGCTCCAATTTTGCAGTTTTCACCTCAGAAGTGAATTTAAAACGTCAAAAGGCTCTCTGCAACAGAGCTGTTGGCATGTGAGTAGCTCTACTCAGTAAAACATGCTGTTGCACACCATAAAGGAAAAACATTGTTCTGTCTCTCTAGTTGAAATGGAGAGTCATGTAAATGTTTGATATTAAAGTCTCTGACTTGATTCCCCATTTGAAAATGAGAAATATAGTATCTCCTAACCTCACACAAGTGTGGCAATGAACTTTATATAAAGTATTCACATACCATAGAGATGACAGGAAAAAAAGAAAGTTTGACAAAAATATTATATTAATACTCTGTAGCAAATAAGATCACTTACTAGATAATGAAGGAAAGACAAAGTATTGTGCATCTGTCTATTAACTAAGCATCATTTCTTCTGCATGGAGATAAAGACTAGGGCCTACAGAAAACCAGTGCCTGACAATAGGCTTTACAATGGCATCATCTGTACATACCACATAATTTTATAGGAAATAATATATAATAAGTTATATGCACAAGGAGACCAAAGCTAAGAAATAACTAGATTTGCAATCTTAGAGAA
This sequence comes from Eurystomus gularis, assembly GCA_013400335.1. Lineage (NCBI taxonomy): Eukaryota > Metazoa > Chordata > Aves > Coraciiformes > Coraciidae > Eurystomus > Eurystomus gularis. The sequence goes on from VZZY01018275.1 coordinate 61,644, forward strand.
GGCAATGTAGCTTTTATAGTGCAAGGCATCTATCTCTCTCCATCTGTCTAAATAACTCTCTACTAATATAACATACTAGCAGAGTGATATCACTCCTGGGATGTTTGCTAATAAAGTATTTAAGAGAGTACAAAATATTGATCCCCCCATGTGTAAATAAATTTTTTACTTTATGCACCATTTTGGGTGCTGGCTTTGAGGGATGACATGCTTCTATCTATGTATGTGCATGTACTTTTAGGTCTCAGCACCGCAGCATTGCTCTCTCTCCAGGAAAGCTGTTGTCCTTCTGCTGCTATGATGGGCAGTCGCACTGCAGGTTGTGTTCACAGAAACAATCTACTGATACCCAGCGCTCAGATCCTCATCAGGTTCTCAGTGAGAAAACAGGAAACTCAGACTGGTCTCTGGACTCTGAAAGGAAATTCTGGAAGTACAATACAGCTTTATTCAGACTGATTTTTTTCCCCAGGCTAGGTTTCTATAGAGGCCATTAAACCAGCAAACCTACCATTCTATGTGGCTCCCTACAGGCCCCAGGATACCTACCTGAAAATGCAGAATCTGACTGCAGCTTCCAAAGACTTTTGTGGCTATCTCCAGCCTCACACTCCTCCCTCCAACCCCTAACACACTGGGATGTGCTGATTCAGACGAAGCTGGTTCTGTGGAAATTACAATAGTGGAGGTTTGTTCAAACCCTGAAGATGAATTCTTACAAATGTGAGGTTTGCCTGGGTACATACAGCTTGGGAGACTCAACCAGGGAAGAGTTGCTTAAGTTAGCAAACAAAGACAGTGTAAGAACAAGACAATGAACATATTTAAGTCTAAAATTAGAAGACTATAATCCTAACAGGAGTGATCTTGAAGAGCCACAGAGGCTAAATATCCAACCAGAACCCACAGATCCTAACAACCCTTTGAAAGGCAGCAGGTCACAGCCTGTGTTTCTATTCCCAGCTTTGCTCTCATCATGAGCACCATGGCTTCATTTCACAGCCCATGAATGGGAGATAATGCTCCCTCCCACCCCTCAAGGGTTTTGCTCACTGAGGTTGCTACATACTTTGACAGACTCTCACAGGGAAGAGCACTCTAAAAATATCTAATGCTGCCAAAAATACAATATGTGTTTCTTTTTTCAAACTCTTAGATTAATTCAAGCCTCAAGTAACAGCTATTCAAGTGTCCCCTAAATGTGAATGGGACTGAGGATTTCATTTTTATCACTACACAGCAGTAGGCATTTTATTAAACATCGGCCAACCTGTCTGCAATGCAAAACTTTTCCCAGCAGAAGTACAATACAAAGTGCAAACTCCTGGGTCTACCTTTAGCTTTACAAGAATCTGAGTAAGCCATGGAGAATCTACTGAAGGAACTAAAATATTTGTGCCCCACACAGCATGCCTGAAAAAAGCACGCTCTTCTCTGAAATGCAGTTGCTCCTGGAATGCAAGTCTGGAGAAAATATGATAGATACACAACTGTGAAGTCAAGTCGATCTGAAACTGGGTAGATACCTTGTGATTACCCAAGTTCTAGCCAAATCTGGCCTAAAGCCTGGATTAGTTAAAAGTATGTAAGGATCTTCTCTTTTTTTGACATAATATGGCAAAGATCTTGATTCTGTTTCTCACTTGACAGTCCTCAAACCTCATGGTGATGCACTGATCCATTAGACTGGATGAAAAAATATGAGATGCAATAGATAAATATTTCTGTCTCCTGTCATTAGCGTTGGTATTGTGAGAACAAGGACAAATGCTACAAATGCTGCAGAAGCAGGCAGAAATAGTGACAGCAGCTTCTATCAAGATAGTAATGCTAATAACAGCAGTGAAGTTCTGGTCTCTCAGATTGCTGTGTGTGGCAGACAGGCTCATGGAGGAGCTTGAGTCGCTAGACTACCCTGAATGTTGTGCTGCCACATCTTCAATACTGCCTAGCCAGCTATATTGGGTATATCTGTCTTTAGTCACACATCTTACTACAAGACTTTCGGGAGTTTCCAAGTCAAATACTCAAGTGCTTTGCTCAAAATGTGAAATCTGCTGCTTGAAGTACAAATGGTATCTTAAAAAGACAAGGACAAGTAAATAATTGGTCAGCACTCCTGGAAAAATCCCTAAAAGTTTACCAGTATTCTTATGAAGATGGTGTACAGGAGGTCCCACTGGTCTTAGTCCCACTGAGACTGCCAAGAATAACCTGTATTGGAGCTGACATTTCTCTTTGAAATTATTAACTCATTTTTTGCTACAACAAAAAGTACAACTCCAGAATTTCCTGGGACAACTTATGCTGCTTTTCACACAGCTAAACAGCACTTGATAGTTCACTACAAGAATTCTATTGAGACACCACTGAGGCTGTGATCTATAATCAATATTATTGACAGTTTCCCGGTTTCTGGCATGCCTAGGGTCCATGGAAGGAAGGAAGGTCTGGTGGGCAAAAGCTGTGTTTCTAAGTATTGTCAAAAACAAATGGTCTGAAAGCAACAGAGATACTCCTATGCTTGTTTTCTCAACACCCTGTTGCAGATAAACTAAACCCAGATGACTCATGGCTATCACAAACATCTTGAGGATAGCTCTGGGGCTCCTGCAGTCTGGGGCACTCGTTTCAGGCCCTGGAGCAGGAGTATGTGTCAGTGCCAAATCAAAACTGGCTAGACATTTTCTTGGGCAGTGGTTCCTGCCTTCACTTTCATGAGTGTCCCACACTCCCATTCAGCTGTGGGGCTTGTTGGACATATGTTACTTGTGCTCCCACTAGGTATGGGAGAAAAAGGTTCAACCCTTGGTTTATGTATTTAATACTAAGTGAAATCTCAAGAAAGACTGTGTTTTACCACTTCAGCTGCCTCAAGGTTAGGACACACCTGCCATATGTTGAACTGAAGACCCATCCAAGTATTCTGAGTACCATCTAATTGCTTTTAGTCAGCAAGCAAAAGCCAACATCAAAAGGCCTTCCTTTGAAATAGAAAACTCTGAAATCTCAAATAATTTCCTGCCCAAACCAAAGTGTAAGATTGCAGAGCCAGAAATTGGATTTTTTTCTAGATTCAGTTACTCTGGCACCACACAACCCTAAGCAGTTGGGTTTTCTCTCAAGGTGACCGTGCAGAGGGATCCTGACCAAGCTGTAACAGTATTCACAGGTACAGAAGTTAGCAATATGTCAGCCATTAATACTTCTTAAACCTCAGATTTACAGAAGGATTTTCTTCTCTGTGCTTCAATGCCAAAATTCACTGGCTTCTTCTTGTGTAACTGATTACAATAGGAGGTGCTGACAGCTCTATCAGACAGATAAAGGCACTTGAGATTTTTCTGCACTATTTCCAAGGTCAAAAAGACCTTAAAATGTGTACTGCCCACCTACACAGAAGATGAGGCTTTTATTTTTCAAAGGACTGCAGACTGCTGATCATCTCCCAAGGGACAGTCTCAAAGTTTCATAAGGGATGCAGCTCCTTGTGAAGTTTCAGGGGTGGCATTAACTGCTATGACAAGACATCTCAAACTCCAGATATTGCCAGCTGCCAGAAGCCTTTCACTTCACCTTTGAAAAAAAACAGCCGCAGTGTCATTTTGCAGAAAGGCAAAAACTACATCCATGAGCAAACTTGTTCAGACTCAGTTTGGCATCATGTCTGTGTAGCTGTAAAGCACAGATCATCTGCAGCAGCAATTAAAGTTGGAGGAGGAAGAGGTCAGTGGACCAGTCAATAATCAGTGCACCTTTTCTCCACAGCTGGCACACAACCCTTCTGCAGCTTGTTGCTTAATTAAGGTTTGTAGTTTTCTGTAGAGCACTTCTGCCATCTAGAGGCTTTCCTACCCTTCTGAAAATCTCCTCTACTGGGAGGGCTTTTTTCTGCTTCTATATACCAAACATTCCTCATCAGGTATCAAACTTCTGATTAAAGGATGACAAGGCTAAGATTGAGATCACATATGACTAAATTAGAATTAATAATAGGTTGGAAACAGGAAAGAGGTTTCTTGTGCACCGTGGGTTTTTTGGACTGCAGATTTTATCACACAATTATATTTCAAAATAATCTCTCTGAAATAAAACATTTCAGCTCATGAGAGATAGTAGAGGAGACCAGAATCACCATCGAAGATAAACCATTCTATAAACCCCAGTGCAAGGCAGTAACATTTTTACCATTCACTGAGACAGGAAAAGAACAATCTTCGTGTTTATCACCCACAATAATTTAACTTATAATGAAGGTTGAAACTGTGATTAATACAAACTGCATTGCTGGGTCACTGCAGTTAAACATTCCAAAGCACATAAAAGGAAGGGGATTTACGTAACAAACCCCCCCACTCACCCCCTCACACAGCAACCCACCCCTGTGGTTAACTCTGACTCCCAAGACGTACATAGAACATCTTTCAACATCCCCAGCTCTTGATGCAAGTCTCAGCTATTTTGCAAGAGGGTAGACAGGCACATTAGCTCAGCTACATATTGCCCTGTGAGCTTTAAGCACTCCTGCTATGCTCAGCTTTCATATTTAAAAGCTGTCAGGAGAGAGAGCACGCAGGAGAAAACAGACCAGGAGAAATGAGCACGGTGGCACAGTGAAAGCCCCAAGGATGCAAATTAGGATTTAGGATATATGTTTGCACTGCAATATGAAGGTTGTCTCAAGGTTGCCTTTAACACCACTCTCCACAGCTTTACTGGCAAATAGGAAAGCTGAGCTCCAGGGACAGCTAAGGGCTGTTCTGTACGGTGTTTGTGCACAAAGTACATCAGGTAGGCTGTTGTCAACATACTCTATGGGCTCATGTTCAGACTATGTGTGAGATAGCTTCATGGTCTGAAGGCAAGTGGACCATGAGCCAATATGCTCACAGTTGCCCCTGTGCAACCATCAAATCCATCCAGCCATTAGATGCAATGCAGTATACTCACTCAAATGTGAGTATATATATTTTATGCCTCAGCATAAAATACGACCCCAAAATTCATATTCAACAGGTGCCACTCACTTTAAAGCCTGAAAGTTTACCAGAAAGGTCTGAACCTGCCTGCAGCTCTGTGTCTGCAAACCTCTTGTTCAAGCTGAAGTCCTGTTTGAACCTCAAAGCTGGTATGGAGCTGTGTCCGAGTCCCCTCAGCAGCCACAGCTGACAGCTGTGTTTGGCAAATACCTAATACACAACAACAGGATCAGTCTGCAAACAATGTATGGTCGCAGATTTGTTTTCCTAATAGAATGGGTAGAGGAGTTTGTTTGAATTTTTAATGTAGCATTGGTTTAATTAAACGGCATGGTGTGAGGAGAAGGCCCAGGAAGCCATGTCAGCCCATTGCTCATCTTTCCAGGGGCATGCTCTGTGCATGGAACAAAACACCTCAGCACCTGCACTTTGAAAGTGAGGTTTGTTTTGCTTTTGAAAGATGAGAAGCCCATGTTCACTCTCAGGAGCAAGTTCTGGTACCTGGGCAGCAGCATGCCTCCTCACATGGCTCCGAAGTGGCAGATTTCAGGAACTTCCCTGTGCTACTGATTCCCGCTGACTTGTCCTCTGTTCCTCCCTGCTCTGCATACATCCTTTTCAATAAATTTTCAGTAATTGTACAGGATTATATATCTTAATACTGAATGGTAGCTTCAATTCCAAAGGCTAGCTATGTCCTAAATAATCACCTACCACCCAGGACCTGTTGATCCATATATGAAGTCTTTGGTAGCCTGGTGGCCAGGAGCCTTTTAGCTATTTCTGCTGTCCAAGTAACCAGATATATGTCATCAGGCGTAAGCAGTGCCCTAACACTGGAAAGACCTCAGAGGAAAACACGAGGAGAGAGATGAGGAGCATGGAAGTGGCAGAGCCTAAATTACCAGCGTGCTCCCACAGCTCCATGAGAACTGGTATCATAATACATCAGCCCTTAGCTAGCACAAGGAAGAAACACAAGTGCCAGATAAAGACTTGGCTGGTTTTTGTGTGATAGCAGAAGCCAGGAAAGGTTTACCAGCACAAAGTGCATCCATTCCAGCAGCTACAAGGAATGGAGTCTCTGAGATTTCCCTCTTTTGAAGACACCAGGGACTTCTCCTGTGAGTGGTTAAACTCATCTACTTCATCAGCCTGCAAAGGATTCACTGTGGTACAGGGCTACCTCCCTGTGTTCAGGGTTTGACCCTGCCAAGTGCTTTAAAGTTTTAGGAAAAATTGACATACACATCGGCCAGATAACCACTTCAGCTCTTCTGCCAAGCAGGAAGCCCACTGCTGGTGTCCCAGGAATAAAGGCCATAAACAAGCAGTAGAAATATCCTGCAGAGAAACCTTTATGTTCAGTGCTCACAGAGTAGCTAACGCAGTGGGATGGCAGCAACACAAATCATCATTATTTTCATCCTGAAAGACAGAGGGAAAAATACCTAAAGAAACAAAATTGAAAAGGGAAGTACAATTTCCAGGTCAGTGTTTAAACTAGAGGCTGTGCTCGAGTGTGTTGTGATTTAACTGAAGGAAGCTTTTATCCTCTGTGTGTTATAAAATACACAGCAAGATGTGACTAAACAGATACAACCCAGATACAAACTTCTCTAGGGAAGCAGGAGAAAGACACTGTAGTACAAACAGCAGCTGAAACAATGACTTGGATTTCAAGACCTACGTTCTGGATTTTGGTATTAATGTATTGAATTGCACTATTGTTGCTAGTATTGATCTGAAATGACTACTTTCAAGAAAGTGATTGATTCAAATCAGTAGTGGTGACAGTGACCCAATTCAATCTGATAATATTTAAAATCCCAAATATTAAAAAATACTGAAATCTGAGTCTATTGATTCTATTTTGTGACTTACATAAAAATCTCTGCATGAGACCTGTGCAAATGGCACCAGAAAAACTGTGCTGGGAAGTTCTTCCTAGTCTGACTTCAGTCCAGCTTTAATAGCATTCCCAATTCTGTTGAAACATCACATTCCTAGTCAGTGCCTTGGGCTGAGTCGCTCTTCTCTGTGTCTTCCATCAATTTCTTCCATACTGTGCTGGTTTTAGTTGTATGAAGCAAAAGCCCTACCATGCATAGCCATTTTTTATCCACTATCAAAATGCTAGCTTTAGGTTAGGTAGTGTGAGATGTCAATGCATTCATCCTAGAACCCTTCTGCTATAAAGCCTTGGCATCTACTGATATCTCATCTGAGGTCTCATTCCCTTGAATAACTGCACTGGAGATAAATTAGATCCCTACTTCTGCATCTTTTTTTAGTTCATGCCAAGTCCTGCCTGGAACAATGTTAGACGTACAGAGAGGATTTGAATACTCAAGGAAGGATGGTCTCTGGGGTGAAGCACCGACAGCACAGGAATTAGAACAAAACTCATGTCAAATAGAATGGTGTAAAAAAGTTGAGTTGTGTTTGGTGCTGCTTCTTGTTTTTCACGTCTCATCTCAGACCCAGTTCTTCCTCCCATGTTCAAAATCAGAGGTGCAGGGAAGAAGTCTAGAACATCATGCTCTGTGTGGCCAGTGCCATTGGTTGATCCAAATTCAACAGCCAAAGCAGATATTATGATTTAAATGAACCCTGTGCTTAGGAACAAATTACACCAGAAAATATATTACAGGCCCTGCTCTTACATTTGATGAACTGTACGTCTATTGATTTAAAAATAAATTTTTCTTCCTCATTATCACTTAAATGTATGGAGTAGTGACTGATTGATGAAGCAGTAAGTATTGTTTCTTTTAAGTCTGATGATAATTACTTTTATTTAATGAATAAGGTCCAGGTTCAATAAAAGATCCATCTGGCTTCATATAATAAATTGATTTTATGGGGCTGCTGTGAAGCGGAAGCCAGAGAGAGTTTTTATTGAATCTAGGCCCAAACACGATATATCACAAGTCCAATTTTCAGCTTATTTCATCTATTAATAAAACTCCATTTAATATCCTTGGATATTTTTCAAAAGGTTTGTCCTTTATCCTCTTTGTCGTAATTAGCACGGAGGGTAATTAGTTTTTACATAGGCGTTCTCCTTCATCTAGATACAAGTCATCTAAATTATTTTCATTTGCTTATGGAAATGAGAACACCACGTTTTTATTTCTCCTTCAATTGCTCCCTGGCGATTACCTTAATTGGAATCACTATTTCTATACCACTGTTGTGGAGTTTAACCCTTTAGGAACTGTTGGAGTGGACAACAAGCCAGAGTCTTCAATGGATGACAAATGAACAGGCACTGCATGGACCTAAAGCCTCCAGCTGCCATGTCATATCCCTATGACAAGATTTTGAAGGCCAGGGGACCCCCATGACTCTGTGTACACCCTCCCAAGAGGCCAGGGGTGTCAGTGGGGAGGGAGGGCAGCTCTGCACCCCTGCACTCCGCGTTGGGGAGGTGGCTGGGGATAACCTTCACACTGTGACACCCAGACTGACAGCATGTCCTCCTGGCTTCACAACTGAAAACCATGAGCTCTGAACAACAGCAATTGCTCTGCCTGCCTCAAGACCATTACCATAGGAAGGGAAATCTTTTGGATGCCCCAACTCACAGCACTGCATCTTAAACTGTGCTTAAGCAGGAGCAGAAGATGAGGTAAAGAGGCGATGCTTGGCCTAGCAAAAGCTCAGCTCCACCAAAGGGCTCACTCCTTCATTCAAAGAGCTTTCAAGGGAGGTCACTGTGTTGCTGCTAAAATGCCCTCTTCTTGTTTGTTTCCTTGGAAGGGTTGTTGTAAAAGACCTAAGGTTTATGTTTCTATAAACATAGAAATATAAAACTCTATTTGCATCTAATAAATATGTATTTTTGAAAATTTATTTGGGGCAATAATTGCATGAAAATATAAATTAACATTAAATCATAAATAGCAATAATAAAATATTTACAAAATATTATTATTATGTATTTAGTAAAATGAATATTTACATTTTTATTCTAGTTTCTGAATGAAATAGGATAAAAGCCATTCAGACCCCAAATTTATTCCTCTCTCCTTCTTTCAATATGAAATGAAAATTTCTGTTTCATCAAAAGTGGTGGAAAGAACTTTCAGATTTCATAAATATTTTTCTTTTGTTATGACTGTTTTTAATCCATTACTAATATTCCAGGTCTAGGGACACTAACTCCTCAGCCTGTTATCAGTATAGTTTTGCTGCTGCCTTGGCTTAATTTTCATGGCATCCTGCAAGGTGTGCTTTTATACTCTCCAAGATAGCAAGAAGGTGTATGGAATACAGGCAAGATTAAATGGAAAATATTAAATGATTTTGAAATTATTTTTCACTTTTTCAAAGAATATTTTGGTTTAAACAACATGAGGTACTGGAGGGGGCGGCACACATGTAATCTGTCATTTCAGAATAAATATTATTTAACACAAATGTTTCCAGGAGTGCTTAAAGTCATGCTGTGGAGCACATTGCCTAACATTTATCACTATCACATTTTGTTGTTTTTTTAATTCTTGGACTCGGATGTGATCTGTTAGGGCTTTTAAAAGACCTGAGAGCTTATTCAAAGTATTTTGATTCATTACAAAGCAGCAAGTAACTTTCTGTTCCAGTTGAATAACATAGACAATAAAATGTTACGTAGTATGACTGCATTTAATAACTATTTGACATCTTTATGTCATAGACTCAGTGGCATCTTTTCTTTAATATTAAGGTCATTAGAAACATGCAGCTTGACCATTTTCACATCAGGAGAAACACTTTAGAAGTTAATGTAGTCAAATTTGGAAGTGAAAAACAAAACAAACAAAAAGACCCATAAAAATGAAGCACAAAATTATAAACCTGGGCAAGCTCATTCATTCAGAAATCAGGTCTGTGTGTGTACTCAAGGACATATCTAAGAAAGGAAAAGACTTTCCAGCTGATGGTTGCTATTAACCCTGCAGTATGGGACAAAGCTAGCTGTGATGCATCTGCAACTGTACTTACATATCCAACAAACAGAAATCAAGTTATAAATGATTGAATCCCATAAACTTTGTTGCTGAGGAAGCAGGAAAGCCCCAGATTTCAAATACCCAGATGTAACACTGAAGGCAGAAAAACACTTGTAAGCAGGTGCAAACTCAATAAGGAAACCCACAGAGCTACAAAAATGTGGAATATGGGATTATAGCTCAGGACCACCCCTCAGAGCCAAACTTCACTTTGCAGACTTGTCTGCTTATCATTTAAAACAAACAAAACCTAATAATCCTCTAAAACCTACCCGGAGTATCAAATATTTACGCTGTGTAATCACCAGAATATCCTCCTTTGGATTCCTCCACATTGCTTCAGGGATCAGTCAAAACCACAACAACTTCTTTGCAGTCCTGCAGGTTTCATCCGCTCAGCTACTGGGACTCAGGGGTTGCCAGCTGCCAGAAGCACAAAGCCGAATACTGAATAAGATACCAAGGGCAAGAAGGCGGCAAGAGGGTGAGGAAGGTGAAAGAAACTGGTTTGCTGCAATTATTCATACAAGTAAAGTGCTTGAATGTTCATCTTCAGAACTAGAATAACTAGTGACGTTGCCGTCAATGGCATGGTGCAGTAAGAACAAAGGAAGGAAGATACACAGGGCTGACAGTGCTTCATTCCTTGTATCCTTGGGTAGGAATGGGTGCACTTGGAGTGATGGTGTGTAAGGAATACTTGAACTGAAAATAGCCCCTGCCCTGTGATGAGACCTTTTTTTTTAATCCCATCTCTGGTTTTCCCACAGGTATTAAAATGGAGAAGCAGAGATTTGAGGCTACTGGGGAAGAGAAGCCAGTTGATAATTAAGCAGGTAGTGTCCTTTGTACTTGCCTTGGGCAAGGCAACTTTGCATGAGAAAAGGCTTTGGTAACAAGATACCTCAGAAAATACTTTAAAAGTAAGAGGTAACTAAGGATTTGCAGCTAGGATAGGGTTTACAATGGTAAGGAGGGATTCGTTTTGGGGATACACTGTGGGCTTGGCAGTTTCTGAAGAGGTTAACCTAGGGAAGTGGAAAGTCCTGGAGGCTGGAGAAAGAAGCAGATCTGAGATGGCATCATTAGCGTCAGAGGATTTCCAGAGATGAGGAGTTCACACAGGGGTGCTTGTTGGAGGCAATCTGAAGCAGTTATTGTTTGGAGGGCAGTTAGACTGGATATCCCTAAGAGTTCTTATCTGAGTTGTCCCAGCCCTTTGCATATAAAATTTAAAAATTGTTGTCTAATGGTTTCTGTCATAGAAATAATGTCATAAAAGCACAGGTAAGCATTCTCACTGCCTAATTGTAGGTGCCAATGGCAACTGGAGTACTAGTTCCCAGTGCTCTCACGTATCACAGAATCACAGAATCACAGAATTGTTATGGTTGGAAAGGACCTCCAGGGTCATCAAGTCCAACCTTCTCCTAGCATCACTCTAACCACTACATCACTAGATCAAATCCTCTCTAACCAGTACACCATATCCTCAAGCACTGCATCTATTCGTTCCTTAAACACCTCCAGGGATGGTGACTCCACCACCTCTCTGGGCAGTCCATTCCAGTGCCTAACTACCCTCTCAGTGAAGAATTTTTTCCTAATATCCAAACTAAACCTCCCCTGACGCAACTTGAGGCCATTTCCCCTCGTCCTATCATTTCTAATTTGAGAGAAGAGACCAACACCAGCCTCGCTACAACCTCCTTTTAGGTAGTTGTAGAGGGCAATGAGGTCTCCTCTCAGTCTCCTCTTCTCTAGACTAAACAAACCCAGTTCCTTCAATCGCTCTTCATAGGGCATGCTCTCCAGCCCTTTCACCAGCTTCGTTGCCCTTCTCTGTACCCGCTCCAGCACCTCAATGTCCTTCTTGTACTGTGGTGACCAAAACTGGACACAGTACTCAAGGTGCGGTCTCACGAGTGCCGAGTACAGGGGCACAATCACCTCCCTACTCCTGCTGGTCACACCGTTTCTGATACAGGCCAGGATGCCGTTGGCCTTCTTGGCCACCTGGGCACACTGCTGGCTCATGTTCAGCCGGCTGTCCACCAGCACCCCCAGATCCTTTTCTGCCAGGCAGCTCTCCAGCCACTCCTCCCCAAGCCTGTAGCGTTGCTGGGGGTTGTTGTGACCAAAGTGCATGACCCGGCACTTGGCTTTGTTAAACCTCATACAATTGACCTCAGCCCATCGCTCCAGCCTGTCCAGATCCCGCTGCAGAGCCTTCCTACCCTCAAGCAGATCGACACTTGTGCTTAATTTTGTGTCATCTGCAAATTTACTGAGGGTGCATTCAATTCCCTCGTCCAGGTCATTGATGAAGATATTAAACAAGACAGGTCCCAAAACTGAGCCCTGAGGGACCCCGCTTGTGACCGGTCGCCAACTGGATTTCACTCCGTTCACTACCACCCTCTGGTCAGCCAGCCAGCCAGTTTTTAACCCAGCGAAGAGTCCTCCTGTCTATGCCATGAGCTGCCAGCTTCTCCAGCAGGATGCTGTGGGAAACGGTGTCAAATGCCTTACTGAAGTCCAGATAGACAACATCCACCGCTTTTCCCTTATCCACTAGGCGGGTCACCTGATCATAGAAGGAAATCAGGTTGGTTAAACAGGACTTGCCCTTCATGAACCCATGTTGGCTGGGCCTTATCCCCCCATTGTCCTGCACTTGCCGTGTGATCACCCCCAAGATGAACTGTTCCATAACCTTTCCCGGGACCGAGGTCAGGCTGACAGGCCTGTAGTTCCCCGGATCATCCTTCCTGCCCTTGTAGCTGATGGAGATGAGCTTCTCCTGAGGGATTCAACAGAAACCTACCACAGATGCTATGATTTGCATCCTCAGGTGCCTATCTTGCTACAGAGGGAAGCTGGATGAGTAGCACAGAGTAGCTACCTATCTTTTAGATAGCTAATGTAGGTAAGACAAAGCAGATTTATGCAAATTCCTCAAGATTAATTGAGTGTTAAGAACTTGCCACATGATATGAATGCCGCCTTTGCCTTTGTCTTCAAACCCTGATGATGGGCCCTGAGACACCAGAAGCCCTGTGTTGGAAGATCGTTAACTGGCGGCATGATAAATTCCTACCTGATACTGAACTTGTTCAAGACTTGCTGCTCCATCTGGATGCACATAAATCTATGGGGCCTGATGAAATTAATCCCAGGGTACTGAAAGAGCTCACTGATGCAATTATGGGACCTCTCTCCATTATTTTTCAATAGTCTTGGGAGTCTGGAGAGGTCCCTGTTGACTAGAAGCTGGCAAATGTCCCAGTTTTCAAGAAGGATAAGAAGGAAGACCCTGGTAATTGCAGGCCTGTCAGTCTCACTTCAGTGCCTGGTAAAATCATAGAGGTTAGTCTGGGAATTACTGAAAAACACTTGTGAGACAATGCAGTTATTGGTCATAGCCAGCATGAGTTCATTAGGCAAAAGTCCTGCTCAACTAGTTTAATTTCCTTTTATGACAAGGTTATGCATCTAGTTGACCAGGGGAAGCCAATAGATATGATGGTTTTGGATTTTAGCAAAGCTTTTGATACTGTCTCCTATAGTACCCTTCTGGATAAACTGTCCATCACACAGCTAGACACATCCATAATACACTGGGTGAGCAATTGGCTGATGGGTCAGGCTCAAAAAGCTATAGTAAATGCAGTTACATCATGCTAGAGACCAGTCAGCAGTGGTGTTCCCCAGGGCTCAATTTTAGGGCCAGTGCTCTTTAATGTTTTTTATAAATGATCTGGATGCAGGAATTAAGTGAGCAGCCCCACCGAGTGATCTGGGGGTTTGGATTCATGGCAAGTTGAGCATGAGTAAACAGTGTCCCCTGGCAGCCAAAAAGGGCAGCAGTGTCCCAGGGTGCATCAAGCACAGCATAGCTAGCTGGCCAAGGAAGGTGACTGTCCCACTCTACACTGCACTGGTACAGCCTCACCTCGAGTACTGTGTGCAGTTTTGGGCATCTCAATATAAGAAAGACATCAAACTATTAGAGCATGTCCAGAGGAGGGTGACAAAGATGGTGAAAGGCCTCAAGGACAAGACTTAGGAGGAGCTGCTGAGGTCACTTGGTTTGTTCACTTCGGAGAACAGAAGGCTGAGGGGTGACCTCATCATAGTCTACAACTACCTCAAGGGGAGCAGACAAGGGGTAGGTGCTAATCTCCTCTCTCTGGTGACCAGCAATAGGACATGAGGAAATGGAATGAAGTTGCATTAGGTGAATTTCATATTGGACATTAGGAAAAGGTTCTTCACTGAGAGGGTGGTCAGTCACTGGAACAGGCTTCCAAGGGAAGTGGTCACAGCACCAAACCAGTCAGACTTCAAGAAGCATCTGGACAACACTCTTAGTCATATAGTTTACTTTTAGGTAGTCCTGCGAGGAGCAGGGAGTTGGACTTGGTGATACTAACGGGTCCTTTCCAACTTGAGATGTTCTATGATTCTATATGGGTGGAAAAGCTAGAGAGATCAGCTTGCTACCTACTGGACCTGCCTCAAATCACACAATCTGAATAATTGGTACTGTTCCAGATGACAGCAGTGGATCATCATCAAACATGTCATGTCTTAAACTCATGGGTTACTTCATAACTTTATCTTCAGACAATTTACTTTCTGATCCTTGTAAAATATCACAAGTTATTTCAATACAGGACAACATCTATCTTAACCAAGCCAATAAAACATCCATTACTTCCATTTATCTTCATAGAACCCCCTTCACACAGGTGCATCTCTGCACACTTCATAACAAAAATCACTTTCTATGGCGGTGTCTACTAATGAATCTTCTTTAATTGCTGACAGAAGGATGAGCAACATCAGTTACTTCTATGAAGCCATGTCCAGCTGTTGCTCATTCTTCATAGTTGCTAAAGTAGATGACAAGCACAACAGCCAAAATGATCTGGCACATCAAGTTTAAGTTGATGTTCCAGGTAATCTTCCTGTTGCAGTTAATTTGGTATTTTCTTGCACACGACTAACAGCCTGTTCCCTAGATTTTTGTGTACTAACCTTACTGTGTCAGGGATGGTCTAGTTGGTCAGTCAGTGCTACAGCAAGGGGTACTGAGCAGATTCTAGAGGATATATGCATGTACATTAATAGCTATAATGAAACCTTCAAGGCCCACCTTTACTCACAGCCTGTTGCTCCAGACACCTAGCAAAAACACACATCCACATACTGTATGTCTTGTTCAATATATTAATTAATGACCTGTATGAAGGGATGGATTGGGCCCTCAGCAAGTTTGCTGATGATACAAAGCTGGAAGCAGTGGCTGACACACCAGAGGCTGTGCTGCCAGTCAGCGAGACCTGGACAGGCTGGAGAGCTGAGCGGAAAGGAACCTAAGGAAGTTCAACAAAGACAATTGTCGGGTCCTGTACCTGAGGAGGAATAACCCAATGCATCAGAACAGGTTAGGGGTTGAGCTGCTGGAAAGCAGCTCCACAGAGAAGGACCTGCGAGTCCTGGTGAGGCCACATCTGTAGTACTGTGTCCAGTTCTGGGCTCCTGAGTTCAGGAGCAACAAGGAACTACTAGAGAGAGCCCAACGGAGGGCTACAAAGATGACGAGGGAACTGGACCATCTCTTTTATGAGTAAAGGCTAAGAGACCTGGGGCTGTTTGGCCTGGAGAAGAGAAGGCTGAGAGGGCATCTTATCAATGTTTATAAATATCTAAAGGACTGGGCTAGACTCTTTTCAGTGGTGCCTGGTGACAGGACAAGGGGCAAATGGCTCAAGCTGGAACACAGGAAGTTCCACTTGAACATGAGGAAAAACTTTGTTACTGTGAGGGTGATGGAGCTCTGGAACAGGCTGCCCAGAGAGGTTGTGGGGTCTCCTTCTCTGGAGACTTTCAAAACCTGTCTGGACATGTTCCTGTGCTACCCGCTTTAGGTGACCCTGCTTTGGCAGGGGGGTTGGACTAGATGATGCCCAGAGGTCCCCTCCAACTCCCACTATTTCGTAATACACATACATATACAAAGCAAAAATAAAACTGAATGCTACTGTGCAAGATGAGTCTGTTAAAAAAAAAAAGAAAAAAAAGAGGTGTACCTGCATAAATCTAACGTAAAATCCATATACTGTAATGCATTAACAGATCTGGGTTACTACATAAGAAAATAGTAATGTCCATGGCCTTTTAAAGATGGTCTTTTTCGTTCTTACCTCCTTTGCTAGTTCAGTTATTTGTCTCTCTGACCCAGCATTTTAATTTCTTGTAGTGTTCCCTTCTGTCTTTCTACTTTGTGCAATTCTATTTCCAGTTCTCCATGTTAACTTCAGTAATTACCATTCACACCTCCCTGGTTTTCTGCCATATAGAATCTAGATTTTCCACAGGCAGATGAAAATATTAAAAAATTGGAATATATTTCTTGCTCTTACTGTAAGGAAATGCCACTACAGCCGTGCAAGTTTTAGAATATAGGAAGAAAATTACTATCCTTGGAAAGGTGATGGAACAGCTTAACCTTGGCACTGTCTCTAGGCATATCAAGGATAAGAGGGTCATTAGGGGCAGTCAGCATGGCTTCACCAAGGGGAACTCATGCTTAACCAACCTGATAGCCTTTTATGGGGACATAACCAGGTGGACAGATGATGGTAGAGCAGTGGATGTGATGTATCTTGATTTCAGTAAAGCATTTGACACAGTCTCCCATAGCACCCTTGCAACTAAACTGAGGAAGTGTGGTCTGGATGATCGAGTAATGGCGTAGATTGAGAACTGGCTGAAGCACAGAGCCCAGAGAGTTGTGGTCAATGGGGCAGAGTCCTGTTGGAGGCCTGTATTGAGTCATGTCCCTCAAGGGTCGGTACTGGGACCGGTACTGTTCAATATATTCATCAATGACTTGGATGAAGGAATAGAGTGCACTGTCAGCAAATTTGCTGATGACACAAAACTGGGAGGAGTGGCTGACATACCAGAAGGCCGTGCTGCCATTCAGCAAGACCTGGACAGGCTGGAGAGTTGGGCGGGGAGAAGTTTAATGAAACAGAACAAGGGCAAGTACAACCCCATGTACGAGTATAAATTGGGGATTGACTTGTTGGACAGCAGCATAGGGGAAAGGGACCTGGGGGTCCTGGTGGACAGCAGGATGACCATGAGCCAGCAATGTGCCCTTGTGGCCAAGAAGGCCAATGGCATCCTGGGGTGTATTAGAAGGGGTGTGGCTAGTAGGTCGAGAGAGGTTCTCCTCCCTCTCTACTCTGCCCTGGTGAGACCCCATCTGGAATACTGTGTCCAGTTCTGGGCCCCTCAGTTCAAGAAGGACACAGAACTGCTTGAAAGAGTCCAGCACAGAGCCACCAAGATGATTAAGGGAGTGGAACATCTCCCTTATGAGGAAAGGCTGAGGGAGCTGGGTCTCTTTAGCTTGGAGAAGAGGAGACTGAGGGGTGACCTCATTAATGTTTATAAATATGTAAAGGGTGAGTGTCAGGAGGATGGAGCCTGGTTCTTCTCAGTGACACCCAATGATAGGACAAGGGGCAACGGGTGCAAGCTGGAACATAGTAGGTTCCACATAAACATGAGAAAAAACTTCTTCACGGTGAGGGTTATAGAGCACTGGGACAAGCTGCCCAGAGAGGTTGTGGAGTCTCCTTCTCTGGAGACATTCAAAACCCTCCTGGACGCATTCCTGTGTGACCTGATCTAGGAGGTCCTGCTCCAGCATGGGGACTGGACTAGATGATCTTTCAAGGTCCCTTCCAATCGCTGGCATTCTGTGATTCTGTGATTTTTCAAGTCAACTATTTCAATATTGCTTTCTCTTAATCTTTTCTAATATGTAGCCCTATATAAAATAATCACTTTGATGAGCTTGATATTAAAAAAATTGCCTCTGCCAGAACATGTTTCAATATTTTTTCATTAAAAACTTGAGTAACCAATACATCTAATTAGCATTTTTATTTCCTCAAATCAGCACTTCCTGATGCAAATTATTGGCCAGTTCTAGTGATGTTTATTATTCCCC
Source organism: Eurystomus gularis (assembly GCA_013400335.1). Lineage (NCBI taxonomy): Eukaryota > Metazoa > Chordata > Aves > Coraciiformes > Coraciidae > Eurystomus > Eurystomus gularis. The sequence continues at coordinate 79,655 of VZZY01018275.1, forward strand.
TGTTGGAGTGTTGTCCATAGCAGCAGTAATTTATTCTCTTTTAGAAACTGTAACCAAAGCCTGAATACCAGCTATTCAGGTTACAGCATTTTATCTATTGTCCATCTATTGTACCGTATCTGACTTACCCATGACCCACCAGGAGAAGTTAGAAAACATGGATGTTCTGTAGTTTTCCAGGCCAAATCAAACATCTTAGGAGTTTTCCGCTCTACTTGAGACAGATTACAAAACTGAGAACGATTCTAATTTTCCTCAGCTGTTTGCTCACTTAATTGGTGTCAAGTCAACTTTGTTTAAAATAAGATCTTGACATCATAGAGTAGGAGGCAGAGATTATACCTGTAGGTTTTCTTTGTTTCAAGGCTTGCTTGTCTGTGTCTCATACTGACTCCAAATTAATGAGGAAAATGTTTAGCTCTGCAAAGCCTTTCACAGCTTGCATCATGAAGAAGAGGTAGCTGCTGTTACTGGAAAAAATAAAAAGACATTAAGTGCAGAGGGTTTGGACTTCTTGACAGCAATGAGATTTTTTTTTCCCCTAGATGCTGTTTGAGTGGATTTATATTTATCAAGCTGTTCTTGGGCTGTTCGGTGATTTGCAGCAGGGTCGGTCCATCCTCTCCCAGCTGCCGTGGCCAGGCAGGCTGGGCACCAGGTGGCACTCCCGGCTCACGCGTCTGCCACTGGCGCACACCGCGGGGCTGCCACGGGGGACACCTCGGGGGGCCGGGAGACCTGCCCAGGCTGCACACGACATCTCCGTTCTGGGAAGGGATCAGACAGGAGCCTGTACTTCAGCTCAGGTTACTACGCTGTAGTTATCTTGTCGCGAGGGTCTAAGGTAGGCAAAGGAGGTGACTTGGAAAGATGTATCAGTGAATAGGACTTGATAGTTATTATTGCTGTTATTATTTCTCTTTGTGTTACTGTTAGAGGCTCATCTTCTCTAGAGAAGAGAGAAAAGAGACACACTAACAGTTTTCAGGTATGTGAGAAATTCTTACAAAGAACGGCAGGGATACACTGCCCTTTGCATTCACTGTGAACAGGACAAAAGTAATGGGCTTAAATTGGCATAAGGGGTATTTAGGTTAGACAATAGATTAAATGCTGTGACAAAGAGAGCGGAGCACTGGAAATGATTGCACAGGGTGGCTTTGGAGACCTCATCATGCCAGTTTTCAGGAGCAGGTGAGAATGGTTTAGGATGAAGAGCAGAGGAGAATGGACTAGAGGACTTTCCAGGATTTCTTCTAGTGCTGTTTTCTACGATTGGGTGAGATAAAGATTGTACTCAGGTACTCATACAGCATCTTGCCCAATGCTACAGGCTGCATAAAGTCAGATAAAATTTTTTATATACACTTGGTAACTGTAGCTCTTCAGATTCTGACACACTAATTGAAAGCTGATTCGGGTATATTAAAACTAAGGGCAATCAGCCCTTTGGATTTCATCCCATTCACACCCTTAGATTTGACATTCAAAAGAGAGATCGGGGATAAAGAAGCATCTCTCTCCTCTTGTAAAGAATTTCTGTCTTTTGCTTTGGAGACAGTTCTTTTTAATACTTGAAAACATGTGTTTGCCTGGTTGGTTTGGTCTGTTTCTTCAAGCCTTTCAAGTTTGGAAAACAGACTTTGTTGTATATATGTGTAACAGTTCCCTACACTGTGGGCCATAAGGATAAAACCCACACTTGAACTAAAAAAGAAAAGAACCGTATTTCATGAACAATGTAATCTAACAGTCCTACACACCCAATATTTCATGTAATAAGAAACAAGGAAGTAGTAAGATAATTTTTGTGACTGATGAGGTAAAAGTATCTTCATTTTACAAGACGAACATGATGTTTCTGGATTGCATAGAAATTCCGGATTAACTGATAGAATAGTAAACCCCTTATTTTGGGCGTGATCCAAAGGGTGTGAGGTGTACATACTCTTGAAACCTGGTAGAGCCTTGATTCTCCTTCTCTGTGTCAGGTCCTTTTTGGTATATGCAATCGCTGCTGCACAATCCCAGGAACAAACCTGCTGTTGAGTATTTCTATCTGGGACTTTCTTCTATTTAAAAATGACTGAATAGGAATGAGACGAAATTATGCAATATGAAGCTGCAAATAGCAAAGTGATGCCTAATTTAAGGCATTGGGAATGCTGGTACGTCAAAAAGCCTTCAAGATATTAACTGATCCACAGCAAAGTACATAACCCAGGTAGAGACTGATTTACAAGTTGTAAGCCCAAGGCTACCTGGATTTAAATAGTCATTCCAGGTTCTATGTGCTCTGGTTACACTGTCGTAGAGCTATAGTGAGTACTAGAAATCACATCTGTATCTGTCCACCTTTCATCTCTGCTGTCATTTTGGGAGTATGTCAAACTCTCCATGGTGAAATGGAAAAATCTCTGTTCCTCTTCATCGTTTTTTACCATAGAGCATACGTATGCAAGGAAGCACAAGGTAATGTATCCTACTGAAGATGCCAAGTTTCATACTATGTTTCAGTGATACACATTGATTTTCTTGTGTGTCTCTAATTTCACCTGTGTAAACTGATCACTATTATAGCTTCCTAGAATCAGCTCCCAGTTGACTGGAAAGCTGTAAGAAAAAAAAAAAAGAAGAAAGAATACAAAAGAATGGCATTTACTTCTATTATGAATAATAAAACTTTCATTAAAATTCCTCCCATCTCTCTCAGTTCCCTTCTGGATGGATTAACCACGTCACCCATGTAGATTGCTGATATGTTGTCTCTGATGTCTGAAGCAGGAAGAAATGGAATCGAGCGGTCCCAGGGAAGCACTTGACTACAGTAAAGTGGCAGATTACAGCCATCAAGAGATTTTCCCATCAAATGCTATAACCAGCCATCTTGAAAATGGTTAATAAAAAGGCTTGACAAGAAATCCACATTAGCATTTATATTTCAGAGAAGCAAACACATTTGCATGTATGCCTACAGCCATTTCAGACTTAATTCTGAAGTTCCCACATTCTGGTACAGGCTCCCTCACCTACACTCCTGCATCTTTTAAGAAATTCATTTATCTTTCTCACCTTTCTTAACACCAGTCAATCTGATTATCACACAGAGAAAACTATAAAAAAAATATAAACAGTATACTAGTTAGATTTTTAAACGTGTAAAAGTTACCCATATCCACCACTGAATCAGTCTGCAAGGAGATGGAACACATTTTATTAGACCAGATGGTGCAATTAAGAAAAAAGAGAAGCCTGGATACAATGTAAAAGTTGAACTTTTCCCATTTGGAGTACTAAATGTATTAGTTCTACTTTCCAAATGATGTTGATCTTTAAATGCACTTTATCTTAAATCCTGGAGAATTAAGATTGTCAAAACTGACAGTAAATTTCTGATTTTAGTGAAAAGAAATATGTCAGCTGAGCAAACTGAAATGTTTTTATTCATGGGAAGTTTGCCTTAAGGGCAGGGAAGGCTGCAGAGGAGCAGACAATAACAGAAGTAATAAAGTGATAACCTGCATTCTGAAATGCAAAAGGTGAATCACTTTTGTTGTCAGACAGCAAAGTGATAAGGATGAACAAGACATTCAATAGCACCAAACCTCTCTGAAAAGTTTGAAAGATCTGAAAATTGATGGTGCTCTAAGATTCAGACAATATGAAACTGAGAATATTAAAAACAAACAAGAATAGAAGGCGGAGGTGTTTCAGCTGACATTTTCAGAAATGCATTTAGTACAGGAAAGAGTCCCTTTGGACTAGAAAGTAACTAACATAACCTTTTAGAAAAAGAGTCAAGGGACTCGACAGGAACATACAGAGCAGTCACATTCACAATCTACTTTCAGAGATCAAAAGACAGAATAGTTAAAATAGCCAGATTTCTCTTGCCTTCAAATGCATCCTTTGTTAAGACTTCTTTGAAGATCCCTCTGACACGCTACTCAAGAGAGATGCATCCCTCAGCTAAGATGTCCTAGAGCACTTGATAACACAGCCCACCAGCAACAAATGTCTAATGTGAAGAAAGATGCATCAACAGATAAGGCAGAAAGTGGAACAATGCAAAAAGAATAACAGGTTGTCATAAACAAATCCTTTGCCTACTGAAAAGAATGCCTGCATACCTTAGAGATCAGCGTTAGAACTGGCTCATTGCTTTGTCAACAAGTCAAGAGAAAAAACATAGAGAATTGAAATTGTTTGTGTGCCTTTTTCAATAGCAGAAGAAAATGCACATTAGGGCTGAAAAAAAATTGAAGTATGTTAACACATATTTACTCTCCAACATACCTTCCTTGGAAATGGTATGCAAGGTGTATTGCACCTTCTACTGCCAGATAAATTACAAATAAACTCTAGTGACACCAGGAAAAACAGCACAAACATTTGCAGATGTCTCTTCAGAACTCAGCTAAGGTGGGCAGTTTGTAGTTTTCTACTTTTAGGGATAACTCCTCAGCTGATGTAAGCTGGGACAGGTTTACTGAAGTCAAGATGCCAAAAGTTAAAACTAAGTACATAGTCAAGACTTTATTTTGAAGCATAACAGCAGCTCACACTATTCACCGTTAAGGCTTGAACAGGAGATCTGTTGAAGCCTCAGTTGCTGCATCCAGCTCTTGGGAGCTGCCGTTCAAAGTCTTTACCCACAGTTACCATGAAGGACATCCTTAAAGCCATCAGTGTTAAACCACTGCTGCTTTCATGAAGCCTTGCATGACTCAGTTCCTCCTCAGTGTTATTTGTCTCTACTCCTGTATGTGTCCACTAATCTTTTATACATCTAAACTAGACTGTAAGTGGCTCAGTGCAGGGACTTCATCTCCTCATTTATTAGTAAAGTGCCATGTATACCTTGAGTACTATATAAATAAATAATAAGGCTAACAAGGCTGACTCTATATATAGGGACTTAAAAGTCAGACAATCTTAACATCAATCTGCCACTTTATTAGCAGCCAGTGAAGCTTGCAGATTCCTGGCCTAATGTGCACACGCCAGCCAGTTTCAGTTGGCAGCTTAGCTGCAGGTGACAAAACATCTTTTCTGACATGCATAAAAATATGTATGGAAGCAAAGAAAAACCCAAGAAAATAATATCCACTAGAAAGAAAAATGATACCGGCTGACAAAGGGATTTAGAAACTGGGGGGAGGAGGGTGTAGTATAAAGTCCGTGATGATTCAACAGTGCAGAAAGATGTTGGATTCAGTGATGCTGACGGTGATAGATTGGGTATTTGGCAATATGCATCTCTTGTCGTTCCAAGCTGCTTGTCCGAATTCCTGTTCCCTTTGCTTTGTCTCTTTCATCTGAGATAATCTGTCAATACAGAGAGCATGGGAATGGAAACCAAATCCCTTACCTGACCAGGACTGGAAGTGCAACACCAGGAGAGAGAAGGGGCAGGAGATGCAAAGGATCTGCGGGCTTTTGCCAGGTGCATCTGTTAAATAATGCAAACGTGTCAAATAACACAAACTGTGTCCTTTGTTAAGCATCAGATTAACTAAACTCGGTGATTCTCTTTCAAACTTCAAAACCCATCAGACTAAGACCAGAACTCTCTGAGGTGTCTTGGCTTTTAGAATTACTAGATTTAAGGATCTCCAATCACTGGCATATAAAAAGCTGGGACATTTAGAGAGGAGTACTTGGCACCTCCTGAAATAGATTTGAGGCTCGGTGTATTATAAGTGAATCAAACCACATCATTAGTCCCCTTAAGATATCCTTGAGACAGATTTAGCATTTCAAGGGATTAGACAGGGGAAGTAAAACAATGGCTAGATAAGGTACAGGTGATAACACCAATGAAAATAAAGCCCTTATGTCCCCATACAGAGTGAGGTAATTCAGGTCACCAGTTTCTGCGTTTCATCTATACTGGATGGTTGTATTAAGGCAGCTTTGTTGGCATTTTGCTTTCTTTTTGTATTCACATGGAGCTGTCTAGTGTGAATTCCACTGTCTCCTTGATCAGCTCTCTGAAAATACTAGCTTTCATGTCAAAGTAATGTAGAGTTATCTACACGCTCTCCTCTACTTATGGTGCAAGAAAAGTGAAGGACCAACAACGGCTGTGAAGACCACAGTGGGCAGCTTGAAGTGAAGTCTCCATTCCAGCAATAAGCAGCAGAGTTTAAAAGAGCTGCCAGTGACACACTCTAACAGGAGTGTCACATTGAAGGACCCTCACTGGGCTGAACCAGAGCACTCATGCACATGTCCATACTGCATATAGGGACTGTCAAATGTTTTGTAAAGGGAAACGTCTACGGTACAAGTAGTGAAAAAACCTGTTCCGCAGAAAATAAAATTAAATGTAAGTACATGGCAGGGCAGATAGCACCAGAAAACAAATAAAATGATATCAAAGAAAATGTTCCTGTATAAAAATCAAATCTTACTCAGATATGAATCCTGTTAACTTCAGCTGATGCAAGAGTATAAAGTTTTTCAGATGAAAGAAAGCTGCTGTAGACATTTCCGTAAATATGTTCTATTTTATCACAAATGGACTTTAAACGGTTTTACAATTCTTTTCCTTTTCTTACTCATTTACTGACAGTTTATTTTTTCACATTGTCACTTTCCTTTCCCTTGCGTGCAATTCATCCTGAGAATAGACACTAAACAGCAAAGTGCCATTTTTACTTTGACACAATGGCCTTTCACCTTTGCGATCTTTTCGAGGACACCAAATCTTGTGTTTAAATCACTAATCCCCTTTGGAGGAGGTGTTACTTTCTGGGTGGCTTCATCTGTCAGACCTACAAAGTGACTGCTTCTCAATTTATACTATTTTAAATGACACTCTCTTATCTGTCACTGTCACATGGCACAGTAGATCATCTTTGCAAGATGAGAGAGATGGTCTGTTTTGTCACAATCAGCTCTCTACTGCAATTAGAACCTTCCTGTCTGCTAACTAATCACATATTGTCTGCCTCATGGCCACATTTTCGCTTCACTTTCCATACAGCATTCAGACTGATTTCAAGTCTCTGAAATGGATATGATTTCTCAGGAATAAGCTTCAGATCTGCACTGATGACCCTCAGTTTTGCCTCAGCAGGAAGCTTCCTTGCTTCCATCCTTCTTTCTCACGAAATATTCACCTTTAAAAATAAAGAAGAGCATTGCACTCAAGGCACTGGATTCTGGACAACTGTTTCCAATTTTCAACTATGCCACAGACTTCTCCAGGAGGTTTCCCACTCTCAGTGGGAATGCGGTTTGCCTTCCCTGACTCAGCCGTCCAGTCTAAGCTGTTCTCTACAGTCAGGAGAGAAGCATCACCAGAAGCCCTGGGCACATCTTTCTCTGCAGGTGTCCTTCACTCTCCTTTACCTGATGGGAAAGTCTAGACAACAGGGTTAGTCTCCACACCATAGCTTTCAGACGATTAAAAATTTTACAAGAAAATTCTACTACCACCTACTCTCCATCCCAGATCTCTAATATGATAGTAACAACCATGCCGTTCTTCCATCTGTTACCAGCCATCTCTGTTCAGGATACAAAATGTTATAACACTCATATTCTGTGTTTGAAGAGTGCCCAGTTAGATCCAAGAGGGACTGTGTGTGCCTTCACTACAGGAATGGTTGCGGCAGCACTCCAGCTCCTGTTAAACATCAGGCCAAGCAGAGGAGGACACAGCCATCCTCCAAGGGCACGTGGAGACCTCTGCCAGCAGTTGATCATATCCATCCATCTTTCTTCTGTTAGCCAGTAGGCAGATTACTTGAGATCACGGCATCCTTTCCATCTGGCCTACATACAGGTTACATTCTGCAAATATTTAATATTTGTTGAATTTCTTAGCGTCCCAGTATAGATTCAGCATTCAAATCTATGCAATTGCTTGGCCTGCTATGTTCAGCTGTCACTTTGATCACTTTTACCTTCCAACCCCATACTTCCTCATCTTGACATATTAAGATTTTGAGCAGAAGAAAGCCACAAAGCTCTGATTGTTCAGAGGCATCTGGAATTGAGCTTTTTTATTCCAATGATCATGAGAATTAAGGTTAAATATGAAATTCACATCCACACCTGCTATCTAGTTGTGAATATTCAGAATTCAGAAATACCCATATAACAGATTATTAAGTTAGCCAAGTGCTAGTTCCCAAGAACAGATCCAAAATGGTTTGGATTTATCCACCACAACTTAGAATTCCCCACTAGCTTTTAGTTCAGCCTTTAAATCAGATGGTAAGGAAGAAGGTTACTCCAGTTCAGATCTTGTGACCTGTTAATGCCACAAGATCAGGAGCCCCAGGCAGTTTGACCTGGGCTGATGTCTACTCTTGATGCAATGTTGACAAGGCTTATGAATCCAGAAATGCAATTATCACTACGACAAAGTTTAGGGCATCAGGAACACCATAATGAGGAGAGGCTGCTGAAGCAATTCACTCACTTTTCGCCAGGAAGCCAATCTGTTCCTGGCTCTCACGCTCATATGAAGGCTGTGTTCAAATTTAGGTCTTGCCTTATATGGTCAAATACGGATCCTATCTATCTGTGCCTAAGGAACATTTTGTCTGAAGTTATTTTCTACAGTTTTTCTTTCTCCTTTAGCTACGGAACACTTCAGTTAAGTTCATTCTGAAAACCCTCTCTGCATTATAAACACACCAGTATACACTGGCATCTTCTCATGGCATACATATCAGCGCACAGAACATTACCAGCAGTAGCACAATTCCTACAGACCAATTATACTGCTGACATTTACTAAATAATCAGCAGACAAGACAAGACACAGGCTGCTATCGTTCTCTTAGAGGGAAGACAGATGGGCAAACAGTCTTGTTCAGACAATTCTCAGAATTTTAGTCAAAATACAAGGGGTCAGAAAGAATTGTTTTCTTCACCTACATTTATAATACGATGTTTTACAACACAAAGATAACTGGGTACATGTATACATTTCGGATGCATACACAGTTACATACAAACAGGTACAGCCATACACACGTACACACAGCATGCAATACAGAATATGTAATATCAGCTTATGTGGTTCCTTTGATTTTACAAACACACTCTCCTAATCGTACATTTGTGTATTGGATACATTGTTAAGATGCGACATTCAGCTGCATATAACTTATATTATTTTTTTTTTAAGTTGTCTGTTTCTTTAATTTTTCAGAAATCACTTATGTGCTGAATGACTTTCTAACATCCCGTATCTAGAAGGGTCAATACTAATCCGATTTTGTGTCAACCTTACAGCACAAAGCACAGCAATTTCAATAATAAAATTAGTTATTATTTTGACAGCTCTCCAAAGTGTGATGTTGGCCTGAGTTTGGAATGTCGATAAACTCAAAGCTAAGCACATGCTTAAGTACCTCCCTGGATCAGAGCCAGTAACACCAGCAGAGATGAGGGATTCACTAAAGGGAGACTTATGAACCCTTAGCATGGAAACGGTCACTGAAACTTTTAAAGCAGATTACAGAGAGACTGGATACAAAGAGAAGAAAAGAGACACTAGTAACTGCCCCGTTGGACACGACAGGAAGCTGAGGTCAGGAGAAGGATCCACCAAAAGCATCCTGGTAAGAACCTGTCTCTGTTCCCTCAGATTGTGTGTAAAAGCAAGACTGCTGCTGCTTTCAACTGACCTTAATATGGCCCTAAACACTGGGAAGAGGTGCAGAGCCAGGAGACTCAGGTGCAGTCCTGGATATTAGGAACTGCGTATGTGTTTGCATCTGCCATTTATGTCCATATTAAGGAACTACAAAAACATTTGCATGTTGATGGAAACAGAGCTTGGAGTTCCCTCGAAAACAAAAAACATGCTGTGGATGTACAGCTGGACTGATGCAACAGCATCACCTGTTAGTCAATAGAAAGAATTTTGTATATGCATGGTACAAAAATACCAACATGTCATTTAATAGATTAATTAAACTCCATACGCAGCATTATTTCAGTATTTTCAGTGCAATAGCCACCAGCACTGCCTTTAGCCTGGATTCCTGCTTGGCACTTAGAGTTCCCATGTCCTCCCCATTGTAAACTTACTGCACCACTGAAAAATCAAAAGTGGGGTGAAGGATATGTAGATAAAAAACTGGTGAAAATGACAGCAAATTGGATGAACTAAACCTGTTCTTCCCATAAGATCTTTACTGTTGATAGGAAGCACAAGATCTTCATACTTAAATTCTAATGCTAAAGACCAAAGCATAGCAAAATACTGACTTCTCAGTATATTTATTTTGGAAGGATGAAAGATTGTTGGTCCCTCTGGGATTATGTGTCTGAGAAGCACTGTTATTTCAGACTTGATGTTTAGGCCATTAATGATTCAATACCGCCTTTTCCTTTACTTCGGTAGCTGCAGACATGTCCCTAACATCATTTTTTTCCCATTTAGCCTGTGTATTTGGTGTGATTAACATCTGAAATATATTACTTGGGCTGGTGTTAATTTAGCTGATGTATTACAACTTTTAAATTCTATTGGTCATGGAAGGCTGAGCTATAGGGTTAATTAAATCTGAAGAATTTTAACAATAAACAAAAATACTTTAAAAATAAAAGAAATTAAAATTAGAAGACTTTTATCTATCATACTTCATTAGGATCTAAGCGGTGGTTAGGTTTCATGTAAAGAAGCCACAATTCTCCCACTAAACCTGTGTTAGCTGGATAATACAAGGAGAATGTGCTCTCAGTCTGGGTTTCAAATAGTTATTCCAGCAACAATATGCATCCTAGGAATAGCCCTTTATTTACTGTGAGCTGGACTAAGTTAATCAATCTCACATTCTGAAGCCTCCCAAACCAAGATTTAAATCCTGCAGTTCACATTTTTCATTTGTATGAATGAAATATTTTAAGTTTTACCCTCATTAGTTTTCAGTCAGGATTGTCAGTTAATAAAATACAGGATCATACAGATCCTCAACTCATGCAAACCTGCCCTGCCACTTGATAGCTGGCTCTTCAGCATCAGTGGAACCATGACAATTTCCATCGACTCCTATATAAATTTTTTCCCTCCTGTTATCCGCTTCCCTGTAGACCTGACTCACAAGATACTGCCACTGCTATCATATAATGCCATATAGACAGAGGATAAGTCAGTCAGAAAACTTCACATTTTATGCTATCAGAGGGTATGGATTTGAAAAACCAGTTCAACCTAATGACAAATGATGAAACACTGACTTGACCTTTGCACTGTAGTTTTCTTCTTTTCATGCTTGAGGATAAGCTTTTAATTCTCCTCATGCCTGCAGCTATTACTCAGCAGATACAAGCAGCTGAAGGACCTCTTCCCATGCCCTCTTAATACTGTATGTTTACTCTGTGACTTCTGGCTCTAATGGAAGCAGCATCCCTAAATACATTTCTATCATTAAATATTACGATTAAGGCGAAAGATGAGATGGCAGTGTTGCATCTCTGGTGGGGAGATGTGCACAGGCTGACAGAACAAAAAGGAGTATTTGTTAAACATATATTTACTGGTCCAAGGGAAGGACCTTCCTGAAGTCCATGGAACACACTCTAGGTAATTTATAATCTTGCTAAATGAAACCAAAAATTCACTTAATCTCAGCTGCGTAAGTAGCAACAGGGCACAGATTTTATCTGTAAGCACTGCTTCTAGACCCAGACTTTCATTTCATAAAGCTGCAAAAAAGACTTAACAGATTTTTCTGAATTAAAAAAAACCCAACCATTTTCTGTATTATTTATATATACCTTTTTTTCTATACAGTAATTTGGCACCTGCACGTGAGAAATAAAGACATATGGACCTGAAGATCCTCAGCTCAAGCAATGAGAACTAAGGAAAATACCTCTAGAAATTAAAAATAGAAGAAGTCTACAGTAAAGTAGTGCTCCCTGCAGAATATCTTCTGCTCTTCTAGGTGTACATTTCCTTCATCTTTTCTGTTTTACAGTGATGTATGGATTATTACTGTTACCAGCATCGTACCAAGACAGCACACCCATTTCTATTGGTTTTTTTTTTCTTTTGTTGATAAAAACAAGGGTGGTATTTCCTAATGCTTTAAAAAAAACACTCCTTTAAATGGTTAGCATTGGTTAAATTATATTTTCTAAAAGTCCCACTTTTTACCTGCAAAGGTACAATACTTGCCATGAGTGCCTACAATGCCCTCACAGCATTAAAATGGAAGAGTTTTCAAACATCTAGTTGAAGAATAAATAGTAAGCTTGAAGGGGTTTGGTTATCTCACTTTGTTGTGGTTTTTTTTGCTTGAGCAATCAAACTAATTACTCTGCTTCTCCTTCTCACACTGCCGCTTTCTGGTCTGTTTCACTTCAGTTTTTTTCTCTTGTTATTATCACAAAGCTATGTGATATGTCATTCAGACAGTGCTGGCCAGAAATTTTCCATCAAAAATTTTCATTTCATGAAAAACTTCTATTGAGTTAAATGAAAACATCTGTAGCTACTCCTCACATCATATATCAAAAGATGAGCACTTTCAAAAAGAAATCTCCCACCCTGCACATTTCAGATGTAAAAAATCAATGAAAACAAAACAAAAATAGTTTTCATCACTTTTTTGGAGCCACTGGAGATGAGGTGGAAGGAAGCGGGTATGAAAAGTATGTGGTTTTTAACCAGTTCTGTTTAGCATCACCACACATGCAGTTCTCCCTTGAAAATAAGTGGTGGAAACATCTTCATTGACTTCTAGCATAAAGTTTGGGGTTTTTAAGACCTAAATTCATGGCCTTTTAACTTTTTTCTTTTAAAGGGGTCTTTAAAAATCCAGATCAAACCTTCCTGCATTACAGGAAGCAGAAGGGCTGCATGTTGGTTGCTTTGAGCTCAAGGATGAAGGTGTATCACAGCAATACCCTGCTGCAACAGTCATAGCATTCAGTGATGGAGCCAATGATGGCGGTCAGCATCGCCATCTCAAATAAAAACAGTATCATGTCTGCTAATGCAGCCAGATTTCAGCCAGTTTCAGGAGCTGAAAGCCCACTCGAAGGACTAGGTAGTAAGGCTTTACATGAACAGGGACTCGTATTTTTTGTTTTTCCTTTTCTCCGAGAATTCATTGCATTGCTTTAAAACAGTTGGATTATCTCAGAATCTTTTGCTACAGTACCATGTAATTTTAACATATTCTGCATCTCTATCCTTACAATTTGTCTGCCTGCATCCTTGCTCTTCACATGTCTGTAAGGACAGAAACAGCCATGAGAGCTTTCTTAGGGCTGAGACAGCTCCTCTGCTGTCCCCGTTGAAGCCCTACCAACAGCAAGACTGTGGCAGCCCCTTTCAAAGGAACATCGCTGTTTCTCATCTCTAAGAGCCCTGTACATTGGTAGAGAAATTGATATTTGAGCTCTGTGTGGCTGACACTCCTTTCTTCCTTTTGTTGTCATTATTTTCAGTAAAAGCTACCAGCTTTTTCACAGCTACTAGCTGTGGTTGAGTCTCTACTTAGAGATGACTGCAAGTATGCTGTTCCCATCCAATGCAAGTATTATCTGAATTCCCCAAGCATTACCATGTTCGGAGACCCTCATGCTGTCAGACCACATTTGACAGTACGCTCACTCTGCTAATAAGCCTTTTGAGTGGTAACTTCAGAACACGCCTAGATCTTGGATCACTAATTATCATCTTCATTTTAGGAAAAGCTTTGTTCCAGATACTGACAAACCTGTGAAACTGAAGTAACACCAGAACTCTCACTCATTTCACACAGCTCATGGAGACAGCTCTTGCTCATGCCACATTCTGTGTTAAAAAAGCCCCCAAAACAATTAAAAAAATTCAAACAACTTCATCAAATTCCATTATCCTCTGAAAAAATTACATGGATTACAAGATCATGAGCTTTCTTCTTTAGTAGCTCTCTTTTCTTCCATCTCATCTTGCATTTCCAAGATACTAGTCAAAAGAACAAAGAAGAAAATGTGGTTATTATGGAGTCAATAGTATGTATATGGGCTCTTGCATGCCAACTGGCCTTGCACCTAGTACAAGTTGTAGCCACACAGAGCCTATTGAACTTCTGTTTCACACACAGCATACCCTACAAGTTACAAAACACTTTCCAACACTGTAACAAAATTAGGATACACAATGCTGAAGAAAAAAGAAGCCTGAAATCTTATGTGCAATTAGTGCAGATCAGGCGAGATGATGAGTTTTGCCATCATCTAAGCCTGCACTGGCTGGGAATGAGGTCAGTAAAAATGGCCAGATGTGGTACATATATTCCAGGTTATAATGAGAAATATACTGCTTCTAGAAATTGTGATATACATCTAGAAGGTTATATAGGAACAGGGTAGAAAACTCTGGGGAAATAGAGGACATCCTGAATTCCATAATGCATTGCTTGTAATATCGCACAGAGGGAACGTGGCCAGAAGTTTTGCATAAATAATGTCAATAAGCCAATCCAGGAACCCCGCAACAATGCAACAGCCTGGAGGGATGATTTGTGTTCAAACACCTGCCTCCAGCTATGTCTTTCTCCTATCTATTATTCTGTTCCCTAGTTCATATAGTCTTATATCACTGGGAAGACACAAGTAGCATTTGACTTGCGTTGAGAGATGATGGCTTTTGTGGACAGATCTACACTATACATATTTCAAGCCCTTATAACTTTTCCTGCATTCCCACCTGTACTGCTGATGACTTTCATGGTAAATTAGGACACTCCAACCTCCTTATACCAGAAAGTATTAGGTCTCTTTTAAATCTATCTTCTTCTTTGCTCTGAAATACACAATCTCTGAATTGCAAACCATCCAGGGTGAGGACTGTTTTACTCCGTGGTCACAGAGCAGAATGAGGTTATACTCTTGCCTTGGTGTCTTCTGCTGCCACCGTATTGTATCCATAACTTATCTGACACTATTAAATACTGTATGTCCATTTTTGTTTAAATTATTCTACAGCTACCAATAAGAAAATGAGCAAAATGCACCTTGGGATGAATAGATTATGTGAATGAATGTCCAAGTGAGAGAGTGAAGGAGACAGAATGAGTCAATTAATGGTTACAGACATAAGGGAGCTAGTGACCAGAATGCAAAAATACTCCCAGGACCAGATTTGTAGCACCAGAAGGACTGATCTCACCACCTTGTTAATACCCATTTTACGTGTCATCCATGTTTGCACGCAATATCTGAATTCACATGCAGGAAGGGTGGTGGAGCCTGTAAGAAAGGAGATCGGAGAATCTAAATTGATTGACGCTGAATAAATCACAACTAATTTTGCTCATAAGAATGAAGTTAAGGTGAAACAAAACATATCTTGCCACAGAGATGAGAAACAACGTGAGGCTTACTATACTTCAAGAGTACAGGTATTTTTTACACTCAGCTGATGGGTGGTCAGTGTCCCTCAAATGACAGTGGAGTGAGCTTGTTCCTGGAAAGTCAAAGAAAAAGTTTTCACCTGCTTTATAGTCAGAGTGAGAAATAAAATATTAGTAGAGGCAGATAAGAGAGAAACCCCAGGCTGCTGCACCTTTCAGGGCTTAGGACAAAAAGGCACATACTACAGAGCACAGTATAGATCCCCTCACACAGCTAGGATATGTTTTGGGAAAGAAAAGAGAAGAGGATTTCTCTCTCTCTCCTACTATGGAGTGAGTCACAGGAATATCATCTGTCAACACCTTAATGAGAACTGTGCCTCCAGCTGTGGGAAACTGCATACCAGCAATGACCCCTGAAGGGAAAACCCACCCTCGCACTCCTGCTTGTAATGCTGATAGCATAAAAGCAGTCAAACCACAGGGCAGACCAGCTTTTCTCCAGTAATAACAACTGCGCTGTCCACCATGAAGTCATTTGTCACCAACATACTCCCAGCATTGGTTAACAGCTGCAAAAATATAATTAGTCCCTCCATCTCTGTCCCATTGGGTACCAGTCGCTGCTTCGGTGGTCTCTTTGGATATGTTTCTTGTCCTCTGCCGGCCAGAGGTCAAATTTTCCAGAAGCTAGTTGCCTGTATAAATTACGGTGCACATATTTTACATCTCATTGTAATGCTTTCTTTTGCCAGCATCCGCTTCTTTGCAAATGTTCCATTTCCAAGCCAATTTTGTGCAAGCCCCAGGAGAAGCCATCAGACAAGCATGCTGGAAATTTATCCACAGGCATCATTAATGCACATCTGGCTGACAAAGACATGCAGTTTATATAAACTGCAATTTGCAATGCCTCCTATTCCAAACAGTTAGTCCCACCAGGTACCGTTTGCTCAGGAAAAATAGGACCAGGGGAGATATCTGAATGTCCAGTACCAGAAGTTACAGGCTGCCCACAGCTGTTTCGGGGCAGGAAGGAAAACATGGTCCTGTTGTGTTTTAATAATTTTCAGTGTCAGCATTTTGAGCACCAACACAGCAGGAGGCTGCAGGAGATGCGCTAGGTAGCGACAGACCAACAGGAGACATTTTACATCTGCTGAAGACTTGAGTCTTCAGTCTCAAGTCACAATGTTGAGATTATGCTGGGACTCCCAGCTGTTTCATTGGAGACAAGCAACTGAACAACTGCAAAAGTAAGATTATAAGGATGAGACTTCTGCACTGGGATACTCTGGAAGATGTCTGGGGACTTTTTGTTCTTTCTTTTTCTTCTGGCACAGTTACAGTGAGAGTAGCAACTGCTGGGCACAATGGCCCATCACATAAAACACAGGGAAGGATGTGGCTGAACTGATGCCACAGAAATTGAAATGGATGTGAAAGAGGAACTCAGATTTGGACACTTCCCAGGTGAAAGCACTTGGCCCAAACTGAAGTCAGACAAAGGCTGCTTAGCAGATTGCTTTTAAAAAACAAAATATATATTTATCTGTCATTTAACCAAGAAAATATTGCTTATCTAAAAGGAGGAGGGAAATTCCTTTGTCTAAGAGTGAAAATTCAGATTTAGATGGTTCCTCAGATTGGCAATGAAGAACATCAGGCCTCCTAGCAACACCCCTCAGCACCCTTTGCAATGCAGACTTGGCTCTACATTCCAACTGCCTGCTTTACATGGCAGTCATATACTCCAGGGTATGACCGTTCATGGCCTGACAGCCCTAAACTGTAGGTGGTCTGAATTGCTTGTTGCTCTCCTGCCATCAGATTCGGGGCAGAAAGTTAAGCAGTGTGAAAAGAGGATTTGGGCATGTAATCACAAGAGGAAAACGTTACCCTTTGTGCTTAACTCTTGAACAGTTCTTGCATCATTTCCTTAATGTACAGCAAACCAAGATGCAAGCCTTCCGACAAGCCCTTAGAAATTCTCCAGGGGCTGCTCTTCCAAAGCGTTGTCTCTAGGCAGACACCGTGGGATGTTCTTCTGCTGTCTGAAAATATCCTCCTCTTAGGAACATTTTTTTTTCTATGTTTAAGAAACCACTTTTCTATCTTTTATGCAAAGATCTTTGTTAAAATGTAATTATTTACATAGCACCTTGGCTAAAGCAGCGTGGTAGAGAGAATTTCGCCAGGCAGCAAAAAGATTCAACTTAAGGAGGGCGGTGGTGTTTCCTCTCATTAATCTGTTTCTAGGTAAAAAATGTTTTCTGCAACAAAATGCCTCCTACAGCAAGTCTGTGTGGTTCTCCCCCTGAATATTCCTTGGCTGTTTTCTTCTTAACAAAGGCTGTATACCACGCGTCAAATTTCCGATTTATTTTTACAGCATTTCAAAGGCAATGCATTTTGTACAACAGATCATTCATAACACCCGTTTTAATATAGCACAACTACTTTAAGACTGTATTTCTTAAGAATTCATAAGAAGCCACAGGTATACAAATGCCACCTTCTGCTTTTTCAGGTACTTATTGTCAAAATCACTCCAATACAGGGTCCTAGGTATGACATCAACTGTAAAACGGGAAATATTTTTCTATATGAATAAATTTTTCATTATACAGACAGTAAGCACTAACTACTGTATAGACAACTCATACGGCCAGCCCCCACCGACCCTGCTTGGTTTAATGGTGTTTCTTTCTCACAGAGAACGCCTTGTCTATACTTTGAAACCCCATCAATTCCATTGTACTCGTGTAGTCCAAGCACTCGGGGAGGACAAAATACAAGTGTTTTATAACACAAATACTGCCATACAGGAAGAATTTTCTGTACTAGCAAAACTATGCAAGTAGTAGCATACCTATAAAGATATAAAATTAATACAGGTATGCATGTGTATACCCACCTACCACGCAAAACAGATACTCAGCAATTTATCAGCATGATCTGCCAAACCGTTACGGCCAAATCCTCACCGTTAGTACAGGGGCCGTGGGACTTGTGTCAACGAGCTAAAACTTTGACCGAACTTTTCAGCCTTAAGAAACCACACGCAGGGCTCCGGGCTGACACCTCTAGATGCTGACCTGCCCGCAAACCCCCGCCCGATTCAGCAAGACAGAATAAAGACCCAGCTCCCGAATAAGGCCTCCAACGGAGCCCGTGCGCGGCGGGCAGAGGGCGGGCACAAGGACTGCGGGGGCTGAGGGCCGATGCCGAGGCGGGCTTACCAGGGGAACCGGCATGGCAGATACCCAGCAGCAGGGAACTGCGCCTGCCCTGCCCTTCTCTTGCCTTGCCCTGCCCTTCTCTTGCCCTGCCCTCCCTCCCTCCGGGCCGGGCCGGGCCCGCCGCGCTGACACCCAAAGACCCCTCAGCCCAGCCCGGCCTCTCGCCCCGGTGGCTGCCGTGACGTCACTTCCGCCTCGGGTCTCGCACTCGCGCTTCCGGCCGCCGCCGAGTTCTTCCGCCTGTGCGTTTCCAGGGCAACGCGGCGCCCGGGCCCCCCGTGAGTACCGGCCGCC